>PISW01005726.1:93063-126661 GCA_004023785.1 Mungos mungo
AGATAAAGAGAGAATTCTGAAAGCAGCTAGGGAGAAAAGGGCCCTCACATACAAAGGGAAACCTATCAGAGTGGTTACAGACCTATCTAATGAAACCTGGCAGGCCAGGAAGGAATGGCAGGAAATCTTCAATGTGATGAACAGAAAAAACATGCAGCCAAGAATCCTTTATCCAGCAAGCCTGTCATTCAAAATAGAAAGAGAGATAAAGGTGTTCCCAAATAAACAAAAATTGAGAGAATTTATGACCACCAAACCAGCCCTACAAGAAATCCTAAGAGGGACTCTATGAACAAAATGTTGCAAAGAATACAAGGTGCCAGAGACACCACTACAAACATGAATTATATGGAGAACACAATGACTCTAAACCCACATTTTTCAGTAATAACACTGAATGTAAATGGACGGAATGCTGCAATCAAACGACACAGGGTAGCAGAATGGATAAAAAAATAAAATCCATCTATTTGCTGTCTACAGGAGACGCATTTTCGACCTGAAGATCCCTTCAGGTTGAAAGTAAAGGGATGGAGAAATATCTATCATGCGACTGGAAACCAAAAGAAAAGCAGAGTAGCCATCCTTATATCAGACAAACTTGACTTTAAAGTAAAGGCAATAACAGAAGATGAAGAAGGACATTATATAATAATTACAGGGTCTCTCCATCAGGAAGAGCTAACAATTACAAATATCTATGCGCCAAATTCAGGAGCTCCCAAATACATAAAACAATTAATCACAGACAGAAACAATCTTATTGATAAGAATGTGCTAATTGCAGGGGACTTTAATACTCCGCTGACAGCAATGGATAGATCAACCAGACAGAAAATCATTAAAGAAACAATGGACCTGAACGACACATTGGAACAGATGGAATTGATAGATATATTTAGAACTCTGCATCCTGAAGTTAGGAAATTCACCTTCTTTTCGAGTGCACATGGTACATTCTCCAAGATAGATCACATACTGGGGCATAAAGCAGCCCTCCATAAGTATAAACGAATAGAGATCATACCATGCACACTTTCAGTTCACAATGCTATGATACTTGAAATTAACCACAGGAAAAAGTCTGGAAAACCTCCAAAAATATGGTTAAAAACCACCCTACTAAAGAATGATTGGGCTAATCAAGCAATTAGAGAAGAAATTAAAAAATATATGGAAACAAATGAAAACGAAAATACAACAATCCAAAATCTCTGGAACGCAACAAAGGCAGTCCTAAGAGAAAAGTATATTGCAATCCAGGCCAATTTCAACAAACTAGAAAAAGCGCAAATTCAAAATCTAATGAAGCACCTACTGGAACTAGAAGGGAAGCAGCAAGAGTACCCCAAACCCAGCAGAAGAAAAGAAATAATAAAGATCAGGGCAGAAATAAACAATATAGAATCCAAAAAAAAAAAAACAATTGAGGGGATCAATGAAACCAAGAGTTGGTTCTTTGAAAAAATAAACAAAATTGATAAACCTCTAGCCAGGCACCTCAGAAAGAAAAGAGAGAGCACCCAGATAGACAAAATAATGAATGAAAAGGACCTATTACAACCAATCCCTTAGAAATACAAGCAATCATCAGAGATTACTATGAAAAATTATATGCCAACAAACTGGACAACACAGAAGAAATGGACAAATTCCTAAATGCACATGCACTGCCAAAATTCAAACGAGAAGAGAGAGAAAGCATGAATAGACCAATAACCAGTGAAGAAATCAAATCCGTTATCAAAAATCTCCCAACGAATAAGAGCCCAGGGCCAGATGGCTTCCCAGGGGAATTCTACCAGACATTTAAAGCAGAGCTAACACCCATTCTTCTCAAACTATTCCAAAATACAGAAATAGAAGGAAAACATCCAAACTCATTCTACGAAGCCAGCATCACCTTGATACCCAAACCAGACAGAGACCCAGCCAAAAAAGAGAACTATAGTCCAATATCCTTAATGAATACAGATGCAAAAATACTCAACAAGATATTAGCAAATGGAATTCAACAGCATATAAAAAGAATTATCCATCATGATCAAGTGGGATTCATTCCTGGGTTACAGGAATGGTTCAATATCCACAAATCCATCAATTGTGATCCACCACATTAACAAAAGAAAGGATAAAAACCATATGATCCTGTCGATAGATGCAGAAAAAGCATTTGACAAAATACAGAATCATTTCTTAATAAAAACCCTTGAGAAAGTCGGAATAGAAGGAACTTACCTAAACATTATAAAAGCAGTTTATGAAAAGCCCACAGCTAATATCATCCTCAATGGGGAAAAACTGAGAGCTTTCCCCCTGAGATCAGGAACACGACAGGGGTGTCCACTCTCACCACTGTTGTTTAACATAGTGGTGGAAGTCCTAGCATCAGCAATCAGACAACAAAAGGAAATAAAAGGCATCAGAATTGGCAAGGAAGAAGTCAAACTTTCACTTTTTGCAGATGACATGATATTCTACATGGAAAACCCGGCAGACTCCACCAGAAGCCTTCTAGAACTGATCAATGAATTCAGTAAAGTTGCAGGGTACAAAATCAATGTACAGAAATCAGTTGCATTCCTAAACACCAATAATGAAACAGCAGAAAGAGAAATCAAGAAACTGATCCCATTCATGATTGCACGAAAAACCATCAAATACCTAGGAGTAAACCTAAGCAAGGATGTAAAAGACCTATATGATGAAAACTACAGAAAACTCATGAAAGAGATCGAAGAAGACACCACGAAATGGAAAAACATTCCCTGTTCATGGACTGGAAGAATAAACATTGTGAAAATGTCATTACTACCCAGAGCAATCTACACATTCAATGCAATCCCCATCAAAATTGCATCAACATTCTTCTCAAAGCTAGAACAAACTATTCTCAAATTCGTATGGAACCACAAAGACCCCTGAATAGCCAAAGTCAGATTAAAGAAGAAAACCAAAACGAGAGGCATCACAATCCCAGACTTTAGCCTCTACTACAAAGCTGTCATCATCAAGACAGTATGGTATTGGCACAAAAACAGACAGATAGACCAATGGGATAGAATAGAGAACCCAGAACTGGGCCCACAAATGTACGGCCAATTAATTTTTGACAAAGCAGGAAAGACTATCTGATGGAAAAAAGACTGCCTGTTTAGCAGGTGGTGCTGGGAGAACTGGAAAGCAACATGCAGAAGAATGAAACTAGACCACTTTCTTACATCATACACAAAACTAAACTCAAAATGGCTGAAGGACCTGAATGTGAGACAGGAAACCATCAAAACCCTCGAGGAGAAAGTAGGAAACAACCTCCTTGACCTCAACTGCAGCAATTTCCTACTTGACACATCCCCAAAGGCAAGGAAAATGAAAGCAAAACTGAACTCTTGGGACCTCATCAAGATAAAAAGCTTCTGCACTGCAAAGAAAACAATCAAGAAAACTAATAGGTAACTGACAGATTGGGAAAAGATAGTTGCAAATGACAAATCAGATAAAGGGCTAGTATCCAAAATCTACAAGGACCTCACCAAACTCCACACCCAAAAAACAATTAACCCAGTAAAGAAATGGGCAGAAGACATAAGCAGACACTTCTCCAAAGAGGACATCCAGATGGCCTACAGGCACATGAAACGATGCTCAACATCACTCATCATCAGGGGAACACAAATCAAAACCACACTGAGATACCACCTCATGCCAGTCAGAGTGGCTAAAATCAACAAATCAAGAGACTATAGATGCTGGCAAGGGTGTGGAGAGACGGGCACCCTCCTACACTGTTGGTGGGAATGTAAACTGGTGCAACCGCGCTGGAAAACAGTGTGGAGGTTCCTCAAAAAACTATCCATAGAACTCCCTTATGATCCAGCAATAGCATGCTAGGGATTTACCAAAGGGATACAGAAGTGCTGATACATAGGAGCACATGTACCCCAATGTTCATAGCAGCAATGTCAACAATAGCCAAATCATGAAAAGAGCCTAAGTGTCCATCAAGAAGATGTGGTATATAGATACACAATGGAGTATTACATGGCAATGAGAAAGAATGAAATATGGCCATTTGCAGGAAAGTGGATGGACCTCGAGGGTGTCATGCTAAGCGAAATAAGTCAGGCAGAGAAGGACAGAAACCATATGGTTGCACTCATAAGTCTAACAGGAGAACAGGAGAAACCTAATGGAAGACCAGGGGGAGGGGAAGAGGAAAAGAGAGTTGGGGAGAGAGAGGGACGCAAAACTTGAGAGACTATTGAATACTGAAAACGAACTGAGGGTTGAAGGGGGAGGGGGGGAAAAGAGGTGGTGGTGATGGAGGAGGGCACTTGTGGGGAAGAGCACTCACTGGGTGTTGTAATGAAACCACTTTGACAATAAACTATTTAAAAAAAAAAACTAAAAAAAAAAAAAGAATCTACAAACCAAGCCTCGTCTATGAGTATAAAATTAATAGCCCTTTTAAAATTTCAAAGTAGTCTTATCAAACAGAATTCTGAGTTGAAAAGTGAAAAGTATCTAATATGAAAGGATCAACATCTACAATAAAGGGTTGTATTAAAAACTGGGTCTTATTTGGTAGTTTGCCCCCCAAACTTTTTTTTTTTTTTTTACCTTTAGACATGTCACATTCCTTAATCATTTTCAGAAAGTTGAAAATTTCCCTATCTAGTTTCTGTTGGCATTTTTGTGCTTTCTGGGAAAACAAAAACAAAAACAAAACATTAATACAGGATTTTTACAGTACATATGCTTTAATATCTTTATCAAAACTTTTAGTTCATATGTTGATACAACACAATTGAGATATTTTCATAGAGAAAAAGATGAGAGAAAATTTCCTTAGAAATTGAATACTGCATTTAGTTAATCACATACAGATTGATAAAAATAAATCTTTCTAAATTTTAAACACATTCAACATTTGTCATGTAGACAACATACAATTGTATGTTTAAGAACTCATTACACCATATCTGAGTTAGATTTTTCTGATTAATCCTTTTTGTAGACTTGATTAAATTTATCCAGGAATTATAAAACATATTAAGAATATATTTTAGAAATTGCTTTTCTTTAAAAAGACTCTAGATGGTACTAACACTTAGAAACCACAAGCTGGGGCACCTGGGTGGCTCAGCCGGTTAAGCGGCAGACTCTTGATTTCAGCGCAGGTCATGGTCTCACAGTTCATGGGTTCAAGATCCTCAGGGAGCCTGCGTGGGATTTTCTCTCGCTCTTGCTCTCACTGACCCTCCCCCACACTCCTTCTCACTCTCTCTCTCTCAAATAAATAAAGTTTAAAAAAAACAACCACCCACAAACTGATTTTTGCTCAGCAATCTAAGTGTTCATAGCCTTCACATAAGCAGACCAATAGGGACATTTTCTTAGCAAGCTGAAGCTTATAAAAATAAGATAAAGTCAATTATAGAAAGCATCCTTCTTGCAATTTGAAATTTCTACACTTTTTGGATTCCTAAAAGTAAAACATAAATATAGAATTTTATGACATAAGTTCCATCCCATCTTAGTAAAGATTTGGAAGTCTAAACTGAAAAAAATCAGATAAATACATTTATTATGTTAACAATGTAATTTTGAAGTTAGTTTTTTAATAGTTTCCCTTTAAAGAGGAAGTACAAGAAAATTATTGTAAAGTCACCTGATTATGACAGTGAAAAATACTTATTCTGAGAACCTTGAATTTCTTAATATTAGAATTACAGTTACAGGTAGAATAATACATTTAACCTTATGAATATTCCCCACTTTGTACTCCTAATCCCAAATGGTTCATCACTCAACATTTTTGCTCCCCAAAAATCAGTCCTTCATGACAAAGGGACATAGGTAAGCAGCCTTTTCTCCTTTTTCAACTTATAAGAATACTTATGAAGCTTACCTCAACCACAGAATTATTCATGGCACCACATCAGTGACAGGCAATGTTCTCTCTAAAATCTACATTACTCTGTTGTGAGAGCTCTAACAACATCAAAGTATAATTATTATTATTTTTTTGAAGAGGGAAAATACCTACACTACGGAATTTAAAACACCACTGAAAGGGAAATGGTATGTACTCAGGATTGCTTTTTCAGACAGAGTCTATGAACACAGGCGGAAGGCCCGGGCATGCACTGCAACTAAATGTATCACTCATAATTTATTAACAGGAAGTTGTCATTTTTGCTCTCTGCGTATATACTACTCCTGCCCATGTGCAAGTCGATGCAATGGTTTTCACTTTTCCTTTCTATGGTCAAGGTCAGCTGGCTGCCTAAAAGCAAGCACTGGCTTCATTTGCAGACTGGGAATGCGTAATAAACGTGATAGTTCCTCAGGTAATAAAGACAAGAATGGTCTCCATAACATCATCCTCAATACCTGAATCACGAATATTCATCTTCCCTTAACACAGCTACCTGACAGTTACTAAAAAGAGCTTCCCTGATCAAGGATTTACTTGTTTTAAAAGGTACATAATAGGTTAGCTGGAGAAGATTTGATCTACACATTGTTTCACAATTAGGCATAACGTGTCTTCTGTTCTCAACAATTGGTGTGGTTTTAATTGATACTAAAAGGAAAAGAAAGACGGTATCAATAAAATAAAATGTACACACATTCTCCAGTTTGCTGTAATTTCCCCTTAGCAGCTAGGGGTTATATTATGAAAACCTATAAGTTGATTTATGGAGATTAGTGTTTATGAGTTCTTTTCAGAGCCCAGCATAGTGCCCCATTGTTAACTTCTAGGCCATTCACCTTATGTCATGCACTCTTTTTAGGTTTTAAATTTTTTATAATTCTATGTAAATAGGATTCCACTATGAGCAATGACTTAGTACCCAAACTGTGACAGTATTTTGAACCCAAGTCACGTGGGCACAGAACTCAAGAACAGGATTGCATTCACAGCCACAGGGCCCAGAGGTCAAAAGGCGCCCAGGTGAGCAGCTGAGCACATCTGCAACAAAGGTCTCCTGGTCCTACTTCTGCCCACCCAGATTTTGGCTGCCGTTTTGTATAAGTTGATGCTAAGCCACCTTATTATTCATGGCTTAGAAAAACAGCTCAAAAATGTATATCAAGGGCTAGGGAGGACTGGATAGAATAGGGGAGAGGTCATCAATTCCAGGCTATTTGCTGCAGATGATCCACATTTGGTTAATTAAGAAGAGAAGTAGACCATCTTCACTCAAGCAATTAAAAGGGACAAACTACGGATACACACCACATAGCTGAGTGAAAGAAGACAGGTACCATGAGCACAGTATGATTCCAATTACATGAAAGTCTAGAACAGGCAAAGCTGATATGAACTATAATGACAGAAAACAGATCAGTGGTTGCCTGAGATGGAGGTGAAGGGCCCTGCCAGGGAAGGGGCCCCAGGGAACTTTCTGAGGTGATAAAAATAGGGAGAGGGAGAGAGAGGAGAGGGGGAGCGAGGGAAAGAGGAAGAGAGAGGAGAGGGCCAGAGAGGGAGAGTGGTGGTTACAAAGGGTATATACATTTGTCAAAATATGTATATACATGATGTCTTTGCTGAAGATATAAAATGAATTTATATAAAAATTGTACCTTGATAATATTAATTTAAATTTTTTAAATAGTATATTGTAGAACCCCGATGACATTTCTTTTTGCAGAAAACAGCCAGGATTGTGACTCCTGTGCCCCAGGGCTCATCTGAGGCTTCCTACCTCCAGCCCAACCCATCTCTCCCCAATCTAAGTCCATCCAGAACATATTTATTCTTCTTCGTACCTGCTTTGTCATCTTCTTAGTGTTACTTCACAACAGATACTCACAAAAATTTTTTAAAATTAAATGAAAGGATAGAGAGAAAAAGGCAATTATCTCTCACATACCTATCAGTCCTAGAGTCCTTGTTTTTCCCCTTTACCAGCCTCAAAGCAACCACTGCTAATAATTTCTCATCTTGCCAGAATAACCTAAGTCTACACAAATGTGTGTGTATATCCCTGTTTTTTTTCTTCCCAAGCATATTAGATACATCTTCTTATACCTTGACCTTTTCACTTAACCATAAATCTTAGATCAATATATATAAATCTGTCACGTTCTTGTATTGAATATACCAATCTTTATCAGCTCTGTGTTGATGAACATTCATTTTCCTGCACGTTAACTTTAATTAGGCATCGTTTATTCTTAAATCAGGAAAGTATGATGTCACTTTCTCATGTGATTAAAACTTAGCCTTCTCTGCTCATTACTCCTTATAACACTGAGTTCACCTCCTACATTTGCAGATCCTACAGAACGGAGATATCATCAACATATGAAACTCCTGCTTGGCTTGTGCCATCCCAAATCTGAGAGCCTATCCCTGTTCTGTCCCATAGAACTTTCTGCAGTGATGGAAACATTCTATACTGTCCAAAGCGGTAGCCACATGGGACTACTGACCACTTGAATTGTGTTAACTTGCAACGAGGAGCTGAAGTGTTAAAGCATGAATAGCCACATGTGTCTAGCAGCTACCGTGCTGCACGGCACATTTCTATACAAACACTATGTTTGAATTGGCCTTCCCATTTCAGACTTGAAATATTTTCAAAGTTGTCATTAAGGCAACAGCCATGAAGCCAATATTTCTATGATTTATTCTCCCTGGAGACCTAACTTTAAGGCAGTGACAGAGAAAAGAAATGGTTTTCAATTTTTGGAAGCCCTCATTTTGCATAGAAAGAAAATGAGACCAAAAATATCATGTAACATGGTCACTTTTTCAAGGTGGACATTCCACCCCCCTCCCCATAATTTCTGGTCCAAAACTGTGTTGAGGAAATAATGTTAGTTTTATGTCAATTCAGATGATTTTAGCGTGTTCTAGTCCTAGAGCTCCTAATTTTCTTTAGAAAGTCTATAATCACCTAGAATAGATCTCATTTCATAAATAGGTCCCAGCACATCCTTACAACTTAAGAATCCAATGATCAAAGGCATTCGGGAGCCAGTCTCCTACAAGCTATAATTCAACATACTTCACAGCTCATTTCAGATTTTAACCTATTTTGGGACCAAACTTCAGGAGTTGAGACAGAGTTAAGTCAAGATTCACAGCATTCAAATTCCATTGGACAGAGACACGTTAATAAGCTGCCCAACCTATAAGAGCTCACCACGTGCGGTAACTCTCATGAACTTTGGGTGTGATAAAATCTAGAAGGCAAAAACTTCAAGGTTTTAAAGTTAACATAAGAGCATGATGTTCAAGTGAGTAAAATAAAATATATTTTTATTTATAACATGAAAATTTGAAAACTATGCCAAAGAAGAAACACTTTAAGTTTTTTTTTTATGATATTCAAGTTAGTATGCTTTTATTTACCTGTAGCTTCCATTAAAAAGGTCTTTAAATGACCAGAATTCTAGAAAAGATATTAGTATGCTTTGTAAGTCCTTCTGGGTCTTACGTTTACCTTCTATTGAAGATAAACAGGAAAGGACTTTTCACTTAGAGAATAGGGACTAAAAGGTAAAACATTTAGCACAGTTTTGTTTTTCACTTGTTTAACACAATTCTGGCCATAGATATTTAAACCTTCTTTATTTACTCAAACAGTTTTCATGTTATTTAGATGTTATGGTAGATGTTACCTTTGCAAAGTTCAAGGATCTGAAAGTTATGGTTGCCACACTACAAGTTAGGCTTTGAGAAACAGAAGTAGCTCTGATAAAGAAAATGACAATAAGTTCTGGGGAATGTCTTCAACAGAACATGGAAGAGCTCAAATTTCTTAATGTTCTACCATAAAATAAGATTAGGGATCAAAAAAACCCCAATCTCTCTCTTAAGTTTACAGGTCCTTACGTCAACAAAACTCCTTAGGTATTAGCAAACTTACCTTCATCAGAGTTGTTGATTTAAATCCTGCAATGATTTATCATTTTTTAAAGATTAAATTTAGTAGGCAAACTACTATATTCTGACTTGGATAGAAACTCAATCATCCTTTTGTAGTTCTAATTCTTTCAAACACAAGTCCCATTTAAAAGGTACAGCCAGAAAACTGATGCCCAGGAAGAAAAAAAAAAAACTTATTTCAATTACATATGCTGTTATTTCCTTATGGATAAGAAATTGATGTCACTTCACATGAAGGCCTCTCCATTCATTACTGACCCTTTACCTTACCTCTAATCAGTCAAGTTACAGATTACAAGTGGTTTTAAACCAAACTACTGGCCAGGAAAGGTATCACTATGGTTGCATTATTTAAACTCTAAAATATGCAGTGAAGTCATAAAGGGCAGCAAGTCAAGCATGCTCCCCCTACTGGCAGCAGTTTTCAAATAGAGTGAGAATCTGATTACAGCCATGTGAAAATTTTAACAAAAAAATATACACATGAGCACAGACCCCTATCTTTGGAGTACTATCTAAGAGACATTTGATAGTATCATAACAAACATTACAAATAGCAATAAACTGTTACTGAGAGCGTTGCTATCTCCATTGTCTTCATATATCTTAATTTCAAAACTTCCCATTTGACGAGAAAGTTCTTGGTGACTAAGTTAACTCTAAAAGTCAGGTTACGTTCTTCTATACCTCTAAGGATTCCTTCAAATCTGCAGTGGAAATTGCATCTTCCTCTTCATCATCAGTCAGTTGGTCCTGGGAACAGTAGTGAGTGCTATATGCAGAATGATCTTCAATTGCTTCTAGCCAGTCCTGAGATAATCCAAAAATTGAAGTGAAATGCATTTTTATTCAAAAAATATAATATGATAACAACTTAGAAAGCATAAATTCACATGGAGAAAATAGTATTATGGCCTTAAAAAATAATGACATAAGTCTCTTATCCATGACATTTCTAGGTAAAACTTTTTCTTAATAGTTTAAAAAATATCATCTATCGGGGTGCTTGGGTGATGGCTCAGTCACTTAAGCATCCAACTTCAGCTCAGGTCATGATCTCACAGTCCATGAGTTCGAGGCCGGTGTTGGACTCTGTGCTGACAGCTCAAAGCCTGGAGCCCGCTTTGGATTCTATGTCTCCCTCTCTCTCTGTCCCTCCCCCCTCACACTCTTTCTCTTGCAAAAATAAACATTAAAATTTTTTTAAAATAATCTATAAATTTATAAATAACAATACATTATAAAAGCTGAATAATGGGTGGAAATTTTTTCACTTAAAATTATAGATTCTCAACACTGTTGGATATGTTATATTATATACTAATATATCCAGAAATAACATTTTACTAACTTGCAGTTGAGTTATAAACACATTAACTCAGATTATTAAGAAAGCCAACAATGGCCTTGATGCTATAATTTCTAAATGTCTTTTAAAAATCAGTGATTTCACAAAAAGAATATTTGCCCTAAAAATACCTTCGTTACTTCCTCATTTCTTACAGAATTATTCAGGGTCAAATTTTACCATTTTATGATATGTTCGGGCAGTCAGGCTTTAGACTGTTTAGGGTTCATTGCAGGGCCAAAGTTAACCACTTTGGAAAATGGACTCTTTTAACCTCTTAGATAATTTACAAAAAACAAGATAGGTCTACAAATACTCCCTTTAATCTGAAGGAATATGAAATGTCTCCATTAAATAACTGCACTATCAATTTCTGTCACATCAATCCAAATTTTCTTGCTTGCTGTTGTTCAATTTACCACAAAGGAAGGCCAAGCCTACACTGTAATAAATCAGAACGGCTAAGCTGAAGCCAGGTTTTGTCATTTGTAAGCTCTGTGACTTAGGGAGATGACTTCAATCTACGATCTTCAGTTTCTGCACCTATAAATTAAGGGGTAGACGACATCATTTAGGGTTTTTTTCCAAAACCAGTTAAGGGCCCCTTATATTCACAAAATCAAAACAATAAAGGAAATTGTGAGCAGAAGATACCTGCAGGTACATGCTGATAAAGAAATTAACTCATAAGCCAAATTTCATGCTTCATATAATTGTCCACATTAAAAAGGTACAGTCAAAAAAATTTTAGATGTTAATATTGAACACGTAGTGTATTCTTTATGCTTTTAAATGTTAAGTTTTATGAAAGATAAATGAATCCAGAGAATTACCTCTCTTGACTGCTGAAGGCTATTCTTAGGAACCCTGAAGCCATGAATAGTGTCATCAAAGCATTTAATAAAGAAGAGGCAGCTATCAGTAGATTTTACCTTGGATATAAAGAAGTCAGTAAGACAACATCATTCATGTGCATAAAATAAAACCCTAAAATTATCTATCACCTGTCTATACGTAATGGTATTAACATGACTTAATTATACCCCACTGAACATTTAAAACACCAACTGGGTATATTAAAACTAGGTAAAAAATTAATACACTGGGATTATCACACACATTGTAGCTTATCTTTGATAATATCTGGCTTTCATATTCTTTCTCAAAGTAAATACTAACAATCCATTAGGTATATAGTTTTAGTTCTAGCCTTTATATTTAAGAACTTAGCATGCACTTGGGCTACAAAATCCTTTAAGCACCACAGCTCCAACTTCTTATTCATACCACTCTCCTGAACCTCTTGCCCTTGCTGAGTGTAGCAAATGTTTGAACTGTGTGTAAAAGAACTAGTACACATAAGATTGGTAAAGAAGGGGGAAAGGGAGAGAGGGTAAAAAATAATTATATCTTTGAGAATGGAAACAGACTACTTCTGCTCCAAGACTCTATAAGAGGACCACACTCCTCCCTTCAGAAAATAAATATAAATAACAATTGCCTAAAGGAACTGGAGAGTGAACAAAAGTTGACAGACTCTGATGGGGAATGCAGATGCTCTGGGAGGAAAGGAAATAAGTAACTATGCAAGTAAGTTCCCATCCCCAAGGTTTTCAACTGGGACATAAAGTCCATAACGTGGCACAAAACTAACAAGGGCACACATGGAAAACCCACAGTCTTTCGGTCTTTGAGAATTAATAAAGGACACCAGGGAGACAGAAATACTAAAGAGAGTGAGGGAATCCTCCAAGGGAAAAAGAGAAGGCATCCCCAAACTCTGTCTTTTCACAGGTCTAACTGATGCTGAGGAAAGATTCAAAGCACTCACTTAAATCCAACCTATGGGAATGCAGACCAGAGCTGCCAGCCAAGAAACAAGAGTTTACAATCTAACCCAGTCAAGAAAATGACCTGCTAAAAAATGGAAATAACATTGAACAGAGAAAAGTAACATAACCCAGAATCCCCAGAACTTTATGTTCATAATATTAAGGATACAATACAAAATTACCTGATATATGAAGAAGAAAGTGGAACACACCCTCAAAAGAAGTCTAATTAAAAGGCAAAATTTTCAGAATGGTTAACAGCAACTCAAATATATACCATATACATAAGATAGAAAATAAAGATATATAGGTTACAAAGAAATGGATAGAGAAAGAGGTATTATGCAAACAGCATAAGAAGGTCTAAAGTGGTTATATTAACATCAGGCAAAATAAGATTTCAAAAGTAAATATATTCTAGGAGATAAAGAAGGCTACCATATCATAATAAAAGGATCAAATAGTCAGGAAGACAATATCACTGATATGTGAGCAGTAACTGAGAAATGAACAATTCCATCAGCACAGTTGGAGATTTTAATATCCATCTCTCAGCAGTTGATACAATCAGCCAAAACCCAGCAAAAACAGATCTGAACAGCACTATCAACCACCATGACTAAATATTTATAGGACTCTACACCAAACAATAGCAAAACACACATTATTTTCAAGTACATTTACTCAGATAATCCGTACACAGAGCCATCAAATAAGTCTCACTACGTTTGACAAGACAGAAATCACAGAAGATACATTCACTGACCAAAATGGAATTATAAATCAGAAATAAAAAAATTCATTAAGACCCCAATTACTTGGGAATCAAATAACACACTTATAAACATTCGTTGGTTCAAAGGAAACAGAAACTAGAAAATATTTTGAACTAGATTATAATGAAAATATACCAAAATTAGCAGCATGAAACTAAAACAGTTGCAGAGGTGAGCGAGTAGCTTTAAATGGCTGTATTAGTAAAGAAGATAAGCCTCAATTAATAATCTAAAATTTGACCTTGAGAAACTATTTTAAAAAGTAAATTAGGGGCACCTTAGTGGCTCAGTCAGTTAAGCATCTGACTTCAGCATGATCTCACAGTTCATGGGTTTAAGCTTCTCATTGGGCTCTGTGTTGAGAGCTCAGAGCCTGGAACCTGCTTCAGATTCTGTGTCTCCCTCTCTTCTGCCCCTCCCTTGCTCACATTCTGTCTCTCTCTCTCTCTTTCAAAAGTAAACAAACATTAAAAAAATTAAAAATAAATAAAAATTTAAAAAGCAAATTAAACCCAAAGCATAGAGAAAAATTTTTAAAAAGAACAAAAAAATCAATAGAAAACAGAAAAACAATGGGAAAATTCAGTAAAATCAAGAACTAGTTTTTTGAAAAGATCAATAAAGATAAACTGCTAGCCAGATTAATTCAGGGATAAAAAAAACCAAATTACTAATATAAAAAAAACAAAAGAGGATACAACACTATCATACAAACATTAAAAACACAGTAAGGGAATATCAGTAACAATACATTTGATAACCTAAAAAAATGAACAAAATTTTTAAAGGCAGAAATTACAAACACCAACCCAAGAAGAAACGAAAAATTTGAAATAGCCCTTTAGCAACTGAAAAAATCTGAAATTACAATCCTTCCCACTAAAAAACCAAAAATGAAAACACAACAACAAAAACTTTCTAGCCCATGAATACTATCAGCATCTAGGAAAGAAATAAACCTAATCCTACAAAAAACTGAAAAGGAGTATTTTCTAATTCATATTTGGACCTATATTTCTGATTCCAAAACCACACAAAAATAGCACAAGAGATATAGAAATAAAAATCCACCAGGAACACATAAGCAAAAATCCTTAACAAAACTTAGCAAATAACTTACGAAAATGATAATATATCATGGCCAACTGAAATTTATCCCAGCAATAGAAGACCAGTTTATTAACAACCTAAGATCTATCAGTATAATTAACTGTATTAATAGAAGGAATAAAACCCTATGATCATATGATTTCAATAATATGCAAAAAGCATTTAATAAAATTCAACAGATTCCCATGATAAGGGCTCTCAGTAAAGTAGGAAATGAAAATAACTTCCTAAAGCAGATTAAGGGCATCTATGAAATTCACAGCTAATAACTCAATAATGAAAGGCTCAAAGCTTTATACCTAATACAATAAACAAAATGAGAATGCTGGCTCTCACCAATTCTACTTAAAATTGGACTGGAGGCCCTATCCACTACAGTAAAGGATAAGAAAGAAAGGGCATACAGATTGTAAAGAAATGTATCCTTATTTGCAGATGACACGACTATGCATGTAGAAGACCCTGAGGAATCTGCAAAAAAGCTACCAAAACTAATAAGTGAATTTAGCAAGGCTGCAGGATACTAAGTACTCAAAACAAATTTATATCTAATAGCAACAAAAAATGGAAAAAGAAAATTTAAAGTCCATCATAATAGAGCTTCAAGAAATAAACACAAGAATAAATTTAATAAAGAATTATAAAACATTGTAAAAGGAAACTAAATAGGATTTTTATAAAGAAGAAATGAAATGTTCATAGCTTGGGGGTCTTGACATTGCTAAAGTTAACAGTCCTTCCCAAGAAAATCTATAGCAATCCCAATCAAAACCACCATTCCCTGACACTGAAAATTGATTAAAGACATACAACATACTGAAAAACATTTATTCAAGAAAAATCTACTGAATTTCCCAGTAAGAACAGTAGATCGTGATGGAGTTTTAGCCTGAATATGCTCCATTCTCCCTTCCTCCTAACTCTACGCTAAATTGTACCATGATGGGGCAAGCTTTAAATACAGGGGCTGACTTTACTTAGGTAGGGCCTTGAAAATTCCGAGCCTGGGGATTTGTCAAAAACAACAGCAATCTTGGTAGCAATCAGGAAAAGCCAACATCACAGTACATGAGGTCTAAAAATATTGGGACAAGCAACAAACTGTCAAATGAGCCAGGTATTTAAAAAGCTCTCAGAAAAATGTTCAAAAACTAAATTATATTTAAAGAATTAAAAGTGTAATGACGATAACTCATCAAATAGAAAATATCAATAAAAAGATGCAAATTATGGAAAAGAACCAAATGGAAATTCTGGAATTAAAAATTACAAAAACTGCAATGAAAAATTCACTCAAAAGATAATCTGAGATGTAAGAAAAAAAAATCTCTGTACGGCATTATCACACGTACCAACAGACAATTAGAGTCACAGAAAGAGAGATAAAAAGCTGAAAAAATATTTGAAAAAATAATGGTTGAAAATTTTCCAAGTTCAATGAAAACACTGTACCTTCAAGAAACTCAATAAACTCCAATAGGAGAAATCTACAGAGATCTATGCTTAGACACATCTTAGTCAAACTGTCAACAGCCCAAACTAGAAAATACTGAAAGTACTGAGAAAAGAACTCATTGAATACAGGGGAAGCACAGTAAAATTAACAGCTGCATCAAAAACAATGGAGGATGGGGGCACCTGGGTGGCTTAGTTGGTTAAGCGTCCAACTATAGCTCAGGCTATGATCTTAATGGTTTGTGGATTCAAGTTCCGCATCAGGCTCTGTGCTGACAGTTCAGAGCCTGGAGAGCCTGCTTCAGATGCTGTCTTTTCCCTCTCTCTCTTCCCCTCCTCTGTTTGTACTCTGTCTCTCTCTTTCAAAAATAAACATTAAAAAAGAAAACAAAACAAGAAAACCAATGGAGGACAGAGATAAGGGGATGACATATTAAAAAATCTGAAAGAAATTTCTCTGTCTTATAAAATGATTGTTCTAAAATGAAGGCAAAAAACCTCAGACAATTTTTTCGGTATACCTAACAAAAGAGTAAAAAACAAAAAGTTATTTAGGCAGAAAGAAAGAGACACTGAACAAGAAAAAAAAAACTGGTGAAATTGCATAGGTAATTCTAAAATAGAGTCTTTTCTCTTTTCTCAAATAATTTAAAGCAACTTGCACAATTGTAAAATTGTATGGTTGGGCTTGTAACATACTAACGTGTGATATATAGAACATTAATAGCACAGAGGATAAGGGAAGAAATGGAGCTATGGTGGTAGGAAACAGACTTCTAAAAATAACCCATATATCCACCAAGAAAAAGAAATACAACTAGAAGTGATAAAAATATGAGTTAGGGTAAAAGACTCTATAAATATATTTCTTTTCCTCTCTTCTCTTTTAAAAAACACATGTAATTAACATAAATCCCCACAAAAACCAATACACTAATGATCATAGTACCATTATTCTTAAGACCCAAAAAGTGACAACAACTCAGATGTTCCTTAACTGATGAATGGGTCGATATGGTCTATCCATACAATGGAATATTATTTGGCCACAAAAGGACTGCAGTAATGATACATGCTATCATATGGATGAATCTTGAAAACATTATACTAAGCAAAGAATCCAGAAACAAAAGACCACATATTATATAATTCCATTTATACGAAATGACTAAAATAGGCAAATTTATAGAGACAGGTATTCATGGCTATGTAGGGAACTGGGAGGGGGGTGGTACTGACAGGCAATGGGGTGATTGCTAATGGACATGAAGTTTCTTTGTGGAATTAGGAAAATGTTCTGAAACTGATTGTGGTTATGGATGCACAAGTCTCTGACCATGTACAAAATTACCGAATGATTTTAAGTAGGTGAACCATTATTCAATGTGAATCACAGGACAATAACAGTATTTTAAAACAAAAAAAAGACAAAGATGCATAAAGCAATAGATATAATACTATACTGTTGGGTTTTTAAACATGTAGAATCATGATATACATAACAATAACACAAAGGAAGTTGTAGGAAGTGAAACTACATTAAAGTTCTCAGATTTTATGAAATTAAGTATGGATTGTGATAGATTAAGATGTATAATACCTAGAGCAACCACTAAGAAATAACTTTAAAATATAGTAAAGTATAAACAAAAGGAAGTGATACATGAGAAGCATCTCCCTTATGCAGAAGAGGAAGAACACATAACAACAAAATGGCAGACAGAAATCCAACCATATCAATAACATTAAGTATAAATTCATTAAACATTACTTTTTTTTAAGACTTTATTTTGAAGTAATCCCTAAACCTAGCGTGTCAAGATTAAACTTAAACTCACAACCTGAGATCAAGAATCATATACTCGGGGTGCCTGGGTCTTAGTCAGTTAAGTGTCTAACTCTTGATTTCGGCTCAAATCATGATCCCACAGTTGTGGGACTGAGCCCTGAGCCGGGCTCTGTGAGGGCAGAGTGGAACCTGCTTGGGATTCTCTCTCTCCCTTCCTCTCTCTCTGCCCCTCCCCAACTCATGCTTTCTCTCCTGCTCTCTCTCCCCCACTCCTCAAAATAAATAAATAAACTAAAAAAAAAAAAGTCATACACTTGACCGACTGAGCCAGACAGGTGCCCTTCATTAAACATTCCTATCACAAGGCAGAGTTTGTCAAACTGGATAAAAATACCCAGTACAACTCAATGCTCTCTATAAGTAAGTTTCAAATGCATAAATAAGCTGGAAGTAAAAAGATGGAAAAAGATCTACCATGCAAGTGGTTTTCAATAGCTGGAGTAACCACAGCTGATTGCCATGGACTGAACTGTGTCCTCCCCAAATTCATATGATGAAGCCCCCCACAGTCAAGGAGACTATATTTGTAGGTAGGACCTTTAAAGAGGAAATTAAGATTAAATGAGGTCACACGAGTGGGGCCCTCATTCAGTAAGACTGGATTCCTTAGTAAGAGGAAGAGAAACCAGGGATGTGTGCACACAAAGGAAAAGCCATGGCTGGACTAATCAGGCAGCTACCTGCAAATCGCCAGAAAAGGCCTCAGGAGAAATCTAACCCTAAATGTCAGAGCTAAAACTTTAAAACTCCTAAGAAAATACAGGAGTACAACTTCATGGCACTGGACTTGGCAATGATTTCTTGAACATGACACCAAAAGCACAAGTGACAAAAAGAAAAAAAATAGATAAATCTATCAAAATTAAAGACTTCTATGCATCAAAGGGCATTATCAACAGAGTGTAAAGGCAATCCACAGAATGGGAGAAAACATCACAAATCACATACTGGTAAGGAGTTAATATCCAGAAAATGCCAAGAACTACAACTCCACACCACCAAAAAACCAAACAGCTCAATTAAAAAATGGGCCCAGGACTTAAATAGACATTTCTCCAAAGACAATATCCAATGCCCACTAAGCACATGAAAAGACGCTCAACATCACTAGTCATCAGAGAAATGCAAATCAAACTGCAATGAGATACCACCTCACCCTCATTAGGATGTTAAAATAAGAAAATAAGTGCTGGTGAGGATATGGAGAAGGTGAAATCACAGCCCACCAGTTACTGCTGGTGTGAATATACAATGGGGAGGCTGCTTTGGAAAACAGCATGAAAGTCCCTCAAAAAATAAAAAATAGAACTACTACATCATTTGGCAATTCCACTACCAGGTCTATATCCAAAAGAATTGAATGCAGGATCTTGAAGAAATATTTCGATATCTGTGTTCATTGCAGCACTATTCACAAAAGCCAAGAGGTGAGAGCAATCCAAATACACACTGAGGAAAGAATGCATAAAACTATGGCATATACATACAATGGAATGTTATTCAGCTTTAAAAGAAGAAAATCCCTGGCACATGCTACAGCACGGATGAATCTTGGGGCTACCAGATGAAATTACATAAGGCAGATACTCTAAGATTCCACTTACAAGAGGTATCTAAAGTAGTCACACTCATAGAGGCAAAAAGTAGAAGAGTGGTTGGCCAGGGGCAGGGGGTAGAGGAAACAGGCAGTTGCTTAATGGGTACAGCTGCAGTTTTGCAAGATGAAAAAACTCGAGATCTGTTGCACAAAAAAGCAACTACAGTTCAAGCTACTGTACATTTAAAAAAGGTTAAAATAGTAAATTTTGTTATGTGCTTTTTGATCACAATTAAACATTTTCAAAAAGGAAAGACATCCGACATGTGCTATAATATGAATGAACCTTGAGGACATCACGCTAAGTGAAATAAGCCAGTCATAAAAGGACAAATATTGTATGACTCAACTTATACGAAGTAACTAATGAAGTCAAATTCAGAGAAAGAAAGTAGAACGGTTGCTGCCAGGGGCTGACAATAGAAAGGAATGGAATTAGTGATTAATGGATACGGAGTTTTAGTTTGGGAAGATAAAAAGAGTTCTGGAGATAGACAGTGCTGATGGCTGCAAAACAGTACAGATGTATTTATTGCCCCTGAACTGCACACTGAAAGAATTTAGAAACTGATAGTTGTAAACACTTATATTAGAAAAAAGATCTCAAATCAATAACCTAAGCTTCTACCCTAAGAAACTATAAAGTAGGGGTGCCTGGGTGGCTCAGTTGGTTAAGCAACTGACTCTAGATTTTGGTTCATGTCGTGATCTCACGGTTCTTGAGTTCGAGCCCTGCATTAAGGCTCCACACTGACAGTGCATCCAGCATGAAGTTGGGATCCTCTCTCTCCCTGCTGCTTCCCTGCTCGTGCGTGCGTGTGTGTGTGTGCGTGTGTGTGTGCGTGTGTGCTCTCTCCCTCCCTCTCAAATAAACTTAAAAAACTACAAAGCAAACAGAGCCTACTTTATAGCACACAGTCAATGCTCATTAGCTTGTATGATACGTGCCGTCATAAAGATAAACTTTAAGCAGACATTTACAGAAGAAACAAAAGTTATAAAACAAGGTGAGGCATAACACAGCAGGAGCTAATAATGGATTCCACAGAAGTTAAAGAGCAAGACATTTTAAGAGGACAGGGGGAGCAGCTTGTTTGGTTTTCGATTTAAGGCAGAGAAGAATGAGATAAAGGATCCAACTAAGGAAAACCTTGGTAGTAAGTAGGTAAGTCTATAGTGGGAACAGAAGAGAATGGCCAGGATTTCTTTCAAAGAAAATACAAAGATTATGCAGATCAGATTAGAGAGAGGTTCCCGGGCCCTCTGGTCTAATGTGAAAGGAGAAAGGGGTGTGAGGACAATAAGGGCTGGGTGTGTAATCAGGCTGCACTGCTGGGGAATGTGACAAGTGATGACCACAAAGTACTGACAACCCTACATGATTTCAAGTAGGAAATAAGAAAGCATGTCTAGGCTCCAGTCTTAGACTAATCCCTGAGAGGAGAAAGTCACTTTTTCTCCCGGTTGGTAAAGGAGAACAGTGAACACGACCTAAAAATCCCAATTTTGACACAGGCTCTAAGTTTTAACACCAGAAAAACTTCCATTATCCAGATTTGCGTATAAGTCCACATACACATGTACACACATATATATACACATGAATATACACACACACATACACACAAAAAAAAGGTTACAGGCTCTTTATGTTTTCAGATCACACCTATCTCATCCCTTGTTTACATAAGATAAACAAGGTTTCATTATTTTTTTTAAAAGAGATTCCACAATTTTACTTCTTCTCAAATAAAAATATATAAAGGGCTCTCTATCCCCAAGATTTTACAAGGCAGCTTTATAAAAATAATTCTGTGTAAACACTTGCAAAACTGATTTCATGGTATGAGCAAAAGATGCATGTGTCAGCCTACCGTGCATACTGCTTGAGTTAGGTGTTTGCATCCCTGGCGATAAATATTATGGACTGCATCAGGCCTTCAAAAAAATATTAAATTATTAGAAATATAAATTAAAATGTTAAAGGGATAAATTAAAACTTCTAATCCTTCAAAGTTTAGAGAATAAATTTACTAAGTGTCAGGATCATAATACTTACTGTTTCCTATACCAGGAAAGGACTCCATGCTCTAACACCACCCAGAATAACCTCCAGCCAAAAAATCTTGAACTCTATGGGAAAAAATGGCAAGGATTTTCCAAGTTGATACTCGGATTCAAATACTTAACTGATAAAAATTAATTCTCTCATAGTCTTTCTTCTAGATAGTACTAATGAATATTAAAAATGATCAAACATGGGGGCGCCCGGGTGGCTCAGTTGGTTAGTGTCTGACTTCAGCTCAGGTCATGATCTCATGGTTTGTGGGTTCAGGCCCTGCATCGGGCTCTGTGCTGACAGCTCAGGGCATGGAGCCTCCTTTGGATTCAATGTCTCCCTCTCTCTCTCTCTCTCTCTCTCTCTCTCTGTCTCTCAAAAATAAACATTACCAAAAAAAAGTTGAAACATGAACTAAGGGAATTAGGTGCCGGAATGAAAACATACCAGAACAGAGGAAATGGTATGCTGATTAAGATCAACAATGAACCCGGTTGACAGTTCTAACAATATTGCCCATAGATAATTATAGGACAATTTTCAGTTGTGGACTTCAAAGACAAAGTCTAATAACCATTCTAATTTTATACAATATAAACATACTTGTGCATAAAGGGGGTGCTTGCAAATGCAAAAGAAAATACATGCTCTAAACTAGTTAATTCTAGAAAATAACTGAACTCCAGGATGCAAAGAAATTTTTAGAATCAAAGATTTTGTATGTGTGTTCTGTGGCAACTCAAACATTAAATTACTATTAAGTCCTCCATATTTCAACAGTCATAACAAAAACACTGTAATTCTAGGATTAAACATTCTGTTCTGCATAAATTTGGTCACTAAAAGTGTTATTAGATCATCGACACAAAGGGCAGCAATTGCTATACCAGGTGGAAGCTTAACAAACGCCAGCACTACAAAAAGAAAAACAAAAAAAGATTTATATTGTAAGATCCAAGAATGATTAAATCACATTTTCTTCAGAAATAGTTTTTGAGACACCTGGGTCACTCAGGTTAAGGGTCCTACTCTTGATTTTGGCTCAGGTCATGATCTTACAATTCGTGAAATGGAGCCCCTCGTTGGGCTCTGCGCTAACAGCATGAAGCCTGCTTGGGATTCTCTCTTCCCATCTCTCTCTCTGCCCCTCATCCCTGCACAAGCATGCACTCTCTCAAAATAAACATTAAAGTTTTTTTCAAATTTTTAAAATAAAAACGGAGCACCTGAGAATTCTTTCCAGGTTTAGAAGTAAGAAGATTATCCCAGCCTACCTTCCAAAGAGGGCCTTCATATCGTTTCAGTGACTTGTAGATGCCCTATTGAAAATATGTTTTCATTAAAAATGCCATCCATGTATTTCAGGAATTCAAAATCTTTTTCTAAAAATGATCAAATGCATGTAGTCTATTACTACGTACCTTATTACCAATAAGAATGTGTTTCATTTCAGCACCCTGGGCAAGGTCAAGGGGTTTCTGATCTGTGTAAAATACAAGGAAACAAACCATTAAGAGCTTAATTGTGTTATCACACGGATACTATCATTACAGCATGTAGTATTCTTTCACTATTCCAACAACCACACCTTTCCCTTCTCCCCCCCCATTACCCACCTGAAGCTGCCATCTCACCTCTTTCTGGCCTCCATTTTGGTAGCTAACTACTAAGCCAGCAAGCAAGGTTAACCTCAGAACACTCTGTACAGGTTCTGTGATCCTTCAAGCCTTCTTATACTTTAAATCACTGAATTGACTCCTCGTGGCTACTGAAGCAAAGTACCACAAACTTAGTTGCTTCAAACAATACAAATTAATTCCTTTAGAGTTTGGGAGGTCAGAAGTCCAAAATCAGTCTCACTTGGCCAAAATCAAGGGGAAGACAAGACTGCATTCCTTCTGGAGGATCTGGGGGAAATCCATTGCCTTGCCCCTTTTCTGGTTTCTAAATTTTGAGAGTGGGGGAGGGGCCGAGAGAGACGGAGACACAGAAGCTGAAGGAGGCTCCAGGCTCTGAGCTGTCAGCACAGAGCCCAATGCAGGGCCTGAACCCATAAGCCATGAAATCATGAACTGAGCTGAAGTCAGACATTTAACCAACTGAGCCACCCAGGCAACACCCCCTCACTTATTTTCTGGTTTCTAGAAGCCACTTATATCCCTTGATTTGTAGTCCTCCCATCTTAATTTAATTAAAAAATTTTTTTCAAATATTTATTTTGGAGAGAGACAGAGTGTGAGCAGGGGAGGGGCAAAAAGAGAGGCTGAACTGTCAGCACAGAGCCCAAACACAGGGCTCGGATTTTGGTGCTCCGATCTTTAAAGTGTATCACTCCAACCTCTGATTCCACCTTTATATTTATTTGCTTTCTCAACATTTAGATCCTCCGGCCTCCTCCCTGTAAGGACAATTGTGATCACACTGGGGCCCCCATGATAATTCAGGATTATCTCCCTCTCTCAATACACTTAACTAATGGCATCTTTAGGGGGTTGTCATTCAGCCTGCCACAGCCACTCTTAAGCTGCTTCACCAGAAAACACACAGGGGAGAGAGATCACAAGCCAAGAGTGCGACGGTCCACAGTGGAGGACAAAAGAAAAAAGTGATAATGGAGAATGAAACCAGCAAGGCATTATAGTAACTTTTGTAACCTTATCCATGCAAGCACCCTATGTTTTGCCAAACAACAAAAACAGTATTTTTTAAAAGTTACTTACTGAGTTTTGAAATGAGCAGGATGTTATATGAAACAAGCTAGCTAAAAAAAAAAAGTCATCTTATAACTTGGAGTAGAAAATGGCCCTTTCAAAGTACATACCTGACCAGAACTCTGTTTATGCAGTAAGACAATATATTCTGTCAAATAACCTTCTTATAAGTACCAAACACCCTGTATGGTGTTGGACAGTTTTTTGCATGCATTTCTCCTAATGAGGGTCTATTATGCACTAATTAATATTTTAGGCACTGGAAATTCAGCAGTGAACAGGACAGAAAAAATGGAAGGGGGCAGAGAAGGCACAGAAAAAGGGAAATAGACAGTAAATTAATAACAATTATGTGCCAGATAATAAAGTATGCTATTTGATACTTTATAAGTGAATGATTTGATAGAGAATGACCAGGATATCGCTTTAGACTGGAGACTGAACAACTGATCAGGGAAGGCCTTTCTGAGGAACAGTATTTAAATCTAAAGGGATGATCTAGGCTTGTGAAAATATAGGGAAAGGCATTCCAGCAGATGGAACAGCTGATGCAAAAGCTTTGAGGTAGAAACCATCTAGTGGGCAAGAGAGGTAGACAGAGAGGCAAAGAAGCCACATTACATCACGGCTTTGTAGATCAGACTTTTGTGAGTCAGTACAAGGGGTTAGGGTTATTCTAAATATGATGAAAAGTCACTAAAAGGTTTTAAGAAAAACAGTAACATGATCTAACTTATGTTTAAAACTCTATCAAAGTGTTAAAAAATGTTTAGAAGTATAACAGGGGAAATGTGAACTTTGGCTACTTGATGAATTTTATAAAATTGTTATTAATAGGATAATGCTATTGTGGCTATGTTTTTTTTTTTTAGCATTACCATATAATTAATCCATTTCAAGTGTACAATTCAGTGGCTTTTAGCATATTCAAAGCTGTGCAACCATCATGTGGTTACAGTGTTTTAAAGAAGCCCTTAACTTTTATAAATATACTGAAAAAATTTTTAAGATTTTAAGTAATCTTTACACCCAATGTGATACTCAAACTTACAACCCTGAGACCAAGAGTCACATATTCTACTGATTGAGCCAGCTGGGAGCCCCTACACTGAAATATTTATACACAAAATAACGTAACTGGACAGTGGCCATTATTGAGAATTCCTGGAGAGGGGAAGGGAGGATGGGAAGCAGGAAGGGAGGGAGGGAGGCAGAGAGAGAGAGGCAGAAAGAGAGAAAGGGAGGCATCAATTTATTCTATTTTTAAAGCCTTGATAATATCCATAATAAAAGTATTTTTTTAAAGATCACCATGGCTACAGTGTGGAAAATGCCTTGTAAATGTGGGCAAGAGGAAAGTAGGGATAATATTTACAAAGCGTTATCAATAGTCCAGGTGAGAGATAACGATGGTTTGAACTACAGAGTTAGTAGTGGATAAAATGGGGCCAGTGGAAAATGCAGAGAGAAGTTCATACGTTTCATCTTCTAAAAATTTTTTTAATGTTTTTATTTAGTTTTGAGAGAAAGAGAGAGAGAGAGAGAGCATGAGCAGGGGAGGGTCAGAGAGAGAGGGAGACACAGATTCCGAAGACAGGCTCCAGGATCTGTCATTAGCACAGAGCCTGATGCGGGGCTCAAACCCAAACCCATGAACCGTGAGATCATGACCTGAGCCAAAGTTGGACGCTTAACTGACTGAGCTACCCAGGCACCCCCCACAGGTTTCAGCTTCTAGAGGTAGGTTTATAGGACTGCTAATGGGTAAAACTTGGACTGATTATATATTGCTTCAGTGGGGAAAAAAGTTTTTAAAGTGTCAACTGAGAAATTAATAGCCAACCAACTTAGGTTTTCTAGCTAGCTTATAGGAAGAGGTCTTATAAAAGGTCTGCCAACTGTTATTTTTAGTCTATCTACAGGGCACTTTTGAGAAATTATTCCTTTAGGCGAAGAGAAGGAGGACAATGTGATTTCTTTCATAGAATTCTGCCCTAACACCAAAAATAAATTCTGAACTCCTGCCAACTAGCTGAAATGCCAGGACCAAGCCTTCATTTCTAGATTCAATGCCTCAAGTGCCTGGCACACAGTAAGGATCAAATCAAATGTGTTTTTGAACTGAATGAAACAGCCTCCCTACCTGGATGAGCACCATAACCAGTCATTCCAAAATTGCACAATACCTCTTACCAAGCACAACAAAATAAAGTAAAAAACAGAACTGATCCAATATTTAAATGTGTACATGATATAAATTTGTCCCTTAACAAAAACACTGAATAAAAATGTCAACATTCCCCAAAGGAATTTACACAGAATGTAATTTCAATAACATACCAATAGTATTTTTACTAAGAACCTAAAAAAATTATTTTGAATGCCATCTGGGAGAATAAACAGATGTGAACGTCAAAGAAAATCCTCAATAAAAGAGGAGGAAGGGAAACCTTACCAGATATTAAAACATTACAAAAACAATCATTAAAAATGAGATACTTGTGGGGCAGCTAGGTTGGTTAAGCATCCAACTCTTGATTTCAGCTCAGGTTATGATCTCCCAGTACGTGGGTCTGAGCCTCATGTCGGGCTCTGCACAGGCAGTTTGGAGCCTGCCTGGATTCTGTCTCTCTGCTTCTCTCTTGCTTGCTCTCTCAAAAATAAATAAACATTAAAAAAAAACTACTGGAAAAAAGAGATAATTGAAAAAGAAGAGACTGATGAAGCAATGAAAGAGAATAGCAAACAAATTCTTAAAATGTAGGAGAAAGGTATAAAAAACAATGGAAAATGAAAGACTGCTTGATGAAAGGTATAAAGGTAAGTGAGCAGCAATTTAGAGCCTCACATCCTAACACACACCCCCACATAGTGTTCCCTATTCAAAACCCAGCAAACACATTAACAAATGGGGCTGGGCCTCTGGCTAGTTTCCTGACCCTTCCCCTTTCCCCAACTTGCCCTGCTCTAGACACCTCTTAGGCACCAGACTGCTTTCTTCTTCAAACAGGCGAAGGACTCTCCATCCCAGAATTTTTACAGTTGCTTCCTTTGGTTTTCAATACTCTTCTACCAGATTGCCTCAGGGCTCACCCCTGAGTCACTGCAGCTCCGTGCTCAGGTCTTTCCTTACACCCTTTCTAAAACAAGAGTCCCCCACCCCATGCCATCACTCTATCCCGTTCATCCTGTTTTATTTTTCTGCACCTCACTGCCTGACATTATATGTGTCCTTATACCTTGTCTGTCTCCTCCCACCAGGATAGAAGCTCCCAAAGTCTGGGGACTGTCAGGTATTCACTGTTGGATCTCCAACATCTACCATAGTTTTTGGCACAGAGTAAAGGCTTAGCATTTTTCCTTAATGAATGAATTTGATTACAGATAAGCTAGCAGAAAACAGACTCGACTATTTACCAAATCTCTAAGTCCAGAAGTGTTCAAAGAAACCAAAGAAGAAGAGCAACAAATTTGAATAAAAATGGAAAACATCTTAAAAAAAAAAACGGGAAAAATTTAGTCTTAGGAAATATAGAGATAATCGTCCTTATTATTGGAGTTCTGGGTAATAAGTTGTCTGAGCACTGCCCCTTCCACACCCCCTGGGGAAGGCCCTGGCAGCCACGTTTGTGCCATAAGGCCCTGCCCCCAGAGTTCCAGCTGACTGCATCAGAGGCAGATGTCTAACACAGTGGGTGCCATCTTATTATGTCCCACCGAAATTTAAAACCGAGCTTAGGAGCTCCTTGTCTACTGAACGGAGGTCAGGGTTGCCATCTTCTAGCATGTACGCTGGAACACTGATCTGCTAAGAGGCAGAAATATAACCAAGCAATGAGAAAGACACACACGCAATAAGTGGCAGTCTTCTTGGTTCCTCCAAGCTTCCTGGTTCCTGACTCCATCCCTTCTGATGCCTGCTTTTCAATACCATGAGATACTTCTGTATTCTGATATTAATGATATATGAACTTTCTTTTACTTACACTCCTGAGTTGGTATTATTTTCAACATTATTTTTATTTTCTTAATGTTTGTTTTTAAAGTGAGCATGTATGAATGGAGGAAGGACAAAGAGAAAAAAAAAAGAGAGAGAATCCCAAACAGATTCTGAACTGTCAGTGAAGAGTCCAGATATAGGGCTCAATCCTGATGTGTTCCCTCACTCAGCCCCACGTTGGGGTGTCACTTGTCCGATCCCGCCCCAGCCAGCGGGGTGGTAAATCGTTGTGGGTTCGTTCCTGAGGGAGGGAGAGAGAGTAGGGCAGGAAGGGGAGCACAGAGAGTGAGGCAAGACAAGCGATTTCTGATCAAGCCCCCGTTTATTAAGCAAATAATCCACACCTATATAGGATTTGGGGCGGGAAACTGACCCAGGCTGGTTGCCAGGTAACAGAATCAAATGATTATTAGAAAAAGGGGAAACCGAAACTGAAACTCCGAACACAGCATCAAAAGGAGCGCCCAGACTTTCGTCTGCAATACCGGGCAGGGGAAGATTAGCGCTGCATAAGCCCGAATGCGGTTGATCTTTTGTTCATTTTGGCTTTTCTCGCCTGGCCCAGTCTGTCTCCGAATCCCGGACCAGGAAATGCACTCTCCTGGCCTCTAGATGTTAATCTTGTTTTTTTGGTCGCTCCCTGGAGAGCGATATATCCTTGCCTGGGGCGGCCAAAACTCGGCAGCTCCCAACACAATCCCATGAAACCAGAGATCATGACCTGAGCCAAAATCAAGAGTTGGACGCTTAACCAACTGAGCGAGCCACCCAAGTGCTACTATTATTTTAAACTTAAAAAAAAAGTCAAGTCTACCAGAGAATAACAACTAAAAGGTAAATCTTTGTGGATTTTTGAGTCATAGGTGATTACACTTTGCTGGTGCCTTCATCTTCCTAATTTCGAACATAAACAAGCATTATTTTGCAACTTAAAAAAAACTGTTCTAAAGTAGGTACTGAAAATAAATTATAAAGTTATGTAATATGCCAAAGAAACAGAGGTTGTATTTTAGTAATTTATGTTTTCTCTATTTTTAAAACTTTCTATAATGCAGAGTCACTCTTATGACTTAAAAAATACTTTAATCAAGAACACTTAACACTTGGTTACTAACTAATAAAACAGTATGATAAAAGCATATTTAAACACCAACAATTAAATTTTTGATATTTACGGGGACATTTCCTCAGTTTAGACTGATACTTGCATGGGACTGTTAATTCTAGTTGCATCGGAATGCTTTTTGAATCTAAATTTTGAAGGAAGAACCATTAGAAACCACCACATAGAAAAACTATACAAGTCTTTGGGAAATTGGTAGATACACCAGGAATGATACGGTTACCATAAATTTTAGGTTTTAGTACTTTAGAATTCTTTTGCTTAATCCCCAGGTAGGAAAATAATTTTGGTTTGTAACTGGTAATTGGTAGATAAATTTTAAATTATGTAATGTAGTTATTCCCATTGCTCTGTAGTTCATAGAACCTATTAGGGAAGTCCTTTCCAGATATCTGTACCTACCTCCCATTACTTTTAAAAGTTTACCCTTCAGAAAAAGCCTGGGAAGATCTCAAATATATGGAAGTTAAACAACATGCTACTAGACACTGAATGGGTTAAACAGGAAGTCAGAGAAGAAATTTAAAAATACATGGAAAAAAATGAAAATGAAAACACAATGGTCCAAAAACCTAGGGGATGAAGCAAAAGTGGTCCTAAGTGGGAAGTAAAGCAATACAGGCCTACTTCAAATAGACAACCTAACCTTATAGCTAAAGGAGAAAAAGAACAAATTAAGCCTAAAGTCAGCAGAAGGAAGGAAATATATATTAGACCTGAAATAAATTATATAGAATTAAAAACAATTTTTTAAATCTTTTATATATTGAAAGAGACAGCACATGAGCAGGGGAGGGACAGGGAGAGAGGGAGACACAGAATCTAAAGCAGGCTCCAGGCTCTGAGCTGTCAGGACGGAGCATGATGTGGGGCTTGAAACCACAAATGCGAGCTCATGACCTGAGCCAAAGTCAGATGCTCAACTGACTGAGCCACCCAGGCGCCCCTAGAAATTAAGAAAAAAAAATCAATAAAACCAGAGCTGGTTCTCTGAAAATCAATAAAATAGGTAAACATCTAGTCAGACTTATCAAAAAGAAAAGAGAAAGGACCCAAATAAATAAACACAAATGAGAGAGGAGAAATACAACAAAGAAATACAAACAATTATAAAAGAATACTATGAAGAACTATAGGCTAACAAATAGGACAACCTAGAAGAAATGAATAAATGCCTGGAAATATATAAATGACCAAAACTGAAACAGTAAGAAATAGAAAACTTCAACAGACCAATTACCAGCAAAGAAATTCATTCAGTAATCAAAAACCTCCCAAGAAATTAAAGTCCAGGACCAGACACAGACACAGCCTCACAGGCAAATTCTACCAAACACTTAAAGAGGAGTTACTACCTATTCTTCTCAAACCATTCTAAAAAATAGAAAAGAAAGGAAAATTCCAAATTCATTCTATGAGGCCAGCATTACCCTGATACCACAACCAGATAAAGACACCACTAAAAAAGAGAACTACAAACCAATATCCCTGATGAACATATATGCAAAAATGCTCAGTAAAATACTAGCAAAACAAATCCAATAATACTGGCTCAGTCCGTTAAGTGTTTGACTTCAACTCATGTCATGATCTTGCAGTTTGTGAGTTCAAGCCCTGTGCTGGGCTCTGTCCTCACAGCTCAGAGCCTAGAGCCTATTTCAGATTCTTGTCCCCCTTTATTTCTGCCTCTACCCTGCTCGCAGTTTCTCTCTCTCAAAAATAGATAAATATTAAAAAAAATTTAAAAAATCATTCAGCATCAAGTGAGATTTACTCTCAGGATGCAAGGGTGGTTCAATATTTACAAATCAATCAACATGATAAATCACATTAATAAAAAACCGTTAATAACCAATATGATCTTCTGAACAGATGCAAAAAGGCATTTGACAAAGTACAACATCCATTCATGATAAAAACCTTGAACAAAGTAGGTTTAGAGGGAACATACCTCAACCTAAGAAAGGCCATATATAAAAACAGCTATTATCATCCTAAATGGGGGAGAACTGAGAGCTTTCCCCTTAAGGTCAAGAACAAGACAAAGATCTCCAGTCTCATCACTTTTATTCACATAGTCCTGAAAATCCCAGTCACAATATTTAAAGAACAAAAGGAAATAAGAGGCTTCCAAATCAGGAAAAAAGAAAAAACTTTCACTATTTGCAGAAGACATACTATATAGAGAAAGCCCTAAAGACTCTACCAAAAAACTGTCAGAACTGATATACGAATCCAGTAAAGTCACAGGATACAAAACAAATGTACAGAAATTTGATATATTTCTATACACCAATAATGAAGCAGCAGGAAGAGAAATTAAGGAATCAATCTCATTTAAAATTTCACCCAAAGCAATAAGATACCTAGGAATAAACCTAACTAAAGAGATGAAAGACCTATACTCTGAAAACTTTAAAACACTGATGAAAGAAACTGAAGATGACAAAGAAACAGACATTCCATGCTCATGGGTTAGAAGAACAAATATTATTAAATATTGTTAAATGCAATCTATGTATTTAACACAATCCCTACCAAAATATCAACAGCATTTTTCACTGAGCTAAACCAAATAATCCTAAAATCTGACAGAACCACAAAGGGCCTCATATGGCCAAAGCAAGCTTGAAAATGAAAAAGCTGGAAGCATCACAATTCTGGACTTCTAGTTACAAAGCTGTAGTAATCAAAACTGTATAGTACTGGCACAAAAAATAGATACACAGATTAAGAGAACAGAACAGAAAACCCAAAAATGGACCCACAATTATACGGTTAATTAATCTTTGACAAAGGAGGAAAGGATATACAATGGGAAAAAGAATGTCTCGTCAACAAATGGCGCAAGGAAAACTGGAGAGCAACATGCAAAATAATGAAACTAGACCACCTTCATACATCAGACAAAAAAATAAACTCAAAATGGATTAAAGACCTAAAGACTTGAAACCATAAAAATTCTAGAAGAGAACACAGGCAGTAACTTATTTGACACTGGCCATACGGATTTCTTTCTAGATAGGTCTCCTGAGACAAGGGAAACAAAAGCAAAAATAAATTATTGGGACTTCGTCAAAGTAAGAGGCTTCTGCACAGCAAAGGAAATAATCAACAAAACTAAAAGGCAGGGGCACTTGGGTGGTTCACTTGGTTAAGCATCAGACTCTGGATTTTGGCTCAGGTCATGATCTCACGATCTGTGAGTCTGAGCCTCACAATGGATTCTGTGCTGGCGGCATGAAGCCTGCTAGGGATTCCTTCTCACTCCCTCTCTCTCCCCCCCCCTCCCTCTCTCTCTCAAAATAAATAAACAATAAAAAAAAAACAAACCCTAAAAGGCAACCTATAGGAATGGGAAAAGATCTGCAAATGACATACCTGATAAAGGGTTAGTATCCAAAATATATAAACAGCCAAAAAACAAATAATCCAATTAAAATGTGGTCAAAAGAGACATCCAGATGGCTAAGAGACACATGGAAAGATGCTCAACATCACTCATTATCAGGGAAATGAAAATCAAAACTAACATGAGATAGCAGATACCACCTTACACCTGTCAGAATGGCTAACATCAACAACACAAGAAACAACAGGCATTGGCGAGAATGTGGAGAAAGGGGTAGAACCCTCTTTCACTGCTTGCAAATGCAAACTGGTACAGCCACTCTGGAAAAAAACAGTATGATGGTTTTTTAAGAAGTTAAAAATAGAACTACCCTGGGGCACCTGGGTGGCTCAGTCAGTTGAGCATCCGGCTTCAGCTCAGGTCATGATCTCGAGGTTCATGGGTTCGAGCCCCACATAAGGCTCTGTGCTGACAGC
>PISW01005727.1:0-126368 GCA_004023785.1 Mungos mungo
TAAAAGGCCCTGCCCCCCCCCCCCACCCCGTGCTCGGGGCTCGCTCCACGCGGATCCAGTACACTGGTGGAGTCTGAGCCCGTGCTTATATAAGCCCGTAATAAAGCCCTTTGCTTTTGCATGCGTGCTTCGGCCTCCCTGGTGGTCTCTGGTTTTTTGGGGGCGATATTAAAATCTGGGCATAACAATTAGAGGACCCTTCTCAGAGCGTCCCTCAGCCACAGCTGAGCAATGAGCTGCTTACTCCCAGGGACACGGACCAAAGAAGGAAAATTCCATACATTCCCCTACCTCCTCACCTTCCCCCCCCCCCCCCAACTACAGCCCCTCACCCCTGCCTCCTTGGCACACAGCCTCCCCTTTGCTGTCCAGCCCTGGCTGCGACCTTGCAATGCATTCAATAAACTTCTCTCTCTGGTTCTGCCCTGGGTGGGTTGTTCACGGGGCCCTACCCTCCACCGGGCCGCACAGACGCCTCCCCCCGCCTCAGCCCTGCGTCGAGGAGGGCCGAGCCAGGCAGCGCACCACAAGACGAACATGATGCAGCTCCTATTGCGGAGGATGGGCACGAGGAACAGCTCCAGCACCGACCTGCGGGCCTTCTCGGAGGCCACCTCCTCCTTCATGCTGGTCATCAGCACCTACAAACAGGGAGAACGAGGTGCAGTGGGTGCCGGGGTGTTGGCCCCGTCCCCACGCCAGGGCACCACGTCCAGGAGGGCAGAGTGATAGGAGGAGCCTGGCCTCGGCTTCCTGAGAACCGGGGGGGGGGGGGGGGGGGGGGGGGGGGGGGGGGGGGGGGGGGGGGGGGTCGGCAAGGGAGGCAGGGGGTCTCTCTGACCCCCTGGCCCAGCTCTTCTCTGCAGGCCTGGCCTGGCGCATCTACTCTGAGCCAAAGCGCCAGTCTTGTGTCCCAGCTCTGGCCCTCTGAGCTGTGGGCTGCAGGCTGTTCCTGGTAGTTGGTACGCAAAGCCCCACCACCCCTCCTTGTTCCTCAGGGCTGGCATCCGGGCATGCCTACTCCAGCCACACTGGCTCCCCACTGCACCCAAGTGCCCATCCAGACCCTTCCTGCCTCTCCGGGCGCTGCCTGCCATGTGCTCTGCTCCGTCTTGGTTAGCTTACCTCCTCCGGGAAGTCGTCCCTGATCCCCGCCCTCCCCCAATTTCCCAAAGGCCCCGGGCTGTGTTTTCTCGTTTCTGGCTGCACCCCTCCTACACCTGGTTCCTTGAAACACTTGCCCGCTTCCCCAAACTCCCCGAGAAGCCCCGTGTGGCGACCATGCCACGTATGTGGATTAAAGTGACGGACAAGGGAGGTGGCCGACGAGTGAGTGAGGTTGCCAGGGACATTGCCGTCATCGGCGGTGATGTCGGTGACGGTGATTGTGGAGTGGGTGGTGACGGTGGGAATGATGTGGCGGTGACAGAGATGGGGAAGGTGACAGGAAGGGCGGCGAGGTGGATGTTGGCGTGTCGCAGAGCTGCCGCGTCTGCGGGAACCCACGGGGTGGATGGAGGCGGTGGTGGCGTGGCTAGTGATGATGTCGGCCCTCCGACATCGGCGGCTGTCCTCTCCCTGTCACGTGCCACGCTCTGGGTCAAGAACAGTAGCATCTTACCTCTATGGTCAGTGACTTCGTGGCTTCCTCATGGCCGTTTATCCTGGCCACCTTGTGGAGTTCCCGGAGCCCTTGTTCTGGCTTGCCGACGACAATCAGCCATCGGGCCGACTCTGGAAGCCACCTGTCCGAGAAGCAGATGCTTGGCTGGGCCTCTGCCTTCTTCCTGCATTCTGGGCTCTCCCCACCGGGTCTGGAGTGGTGGGGGGGTGGAGGGCGGGGGGCATGGGCAGCGGCTTCCTCCACCTCTGCACGGCTGGTGCCAGGCCGGGAGACCAGCTGTCCCCTCCCGGTTCCGAATAAAGTTGAGTGCCCATGCCTAGCCGCCCTCTCTCCCCCATGCTGCCCTGCAAGCCTGCCCACCAGAGCCTGGAGTCCGGCCATTGCGCGGGCTGCCTGGGCACAGGGTGATTCTGAGTCCATTTGTGTGACAGAAAGCTCACGTCATGCTGAACTACGACACACACACACACCTGATCCAGAACCGAGTGATTTTATCACAGTAGCCTGCTTCCTCCCAGACTCAGGGTAGATGGCGGGGAGAGGCATCTCCCAGAGCCCAGAGGGGCTCATCCTTGTTTGCAGGGAAGCTAAGCATTTCCGGAGGCGCTTTGGCTTCGTGGCGAAAAGAGCCAGCCTGCCAGGGTTCAAATCCTGCCTCCGGGACTCACTGGGCTGCACGGCCTCAGGCCAGTCACTGAGCTTCTCTGGGCCTCCACCCCTCATCTGAAAATGGCGGCCATCCTATCATTGTCTCATTAGAAGACGTAAATACACATCCGGGGTCACCAGTGGGCACCTGGGACGCACCCAACCAGTGCCGCTACCGTGGCCTAAGAAGTGTCACACCCAAGTGTCCTTCCCTCTCTACCAGATCACAGACACCAGACCCCTCCACCCCACGGGTAATTGTGGGGTGTCTCGCTCCTTGTTTCCGGGTCCTGTCCATATGCAAAAGCCCCGTGTGGTCAGTGGCGTTTGGTGTGTTTGATTTGCTGATGTGTCCTCGTTCCCTAGGACCCACATCCGGGGCAGTAAATGCTGGAGAATGAATGAAGCAGTCTGATTTCTCTCTAGAATCTCTCACTGAAGACTCGCCAGGGGCCGGGTCTACCTGGCTCCCGTCCGCAGACACACAAGAACTCCAAGCGTCATGACCTTGGATCTGCGCCCCGCGTCTCTTCCTTCAGTTGTCACCCAAACAGCTGTTTCCAGACCTCAGGGAGTTTCACAGCACCCCAAATCATAGGGATAGTGATCTCTTTCCGTATCCAATGCCAGGCCTTGCTGACTCAGATGCCCACGGGCTGGCACGCGAGGCGAAGGAACGGGGCTGGTGGATGCGGGGACCTCGGGGAGCCAAGGAGGGGAAGGGGCCCGGGGCCAGCAGTCCAGATGGGAGCCTCAGACCTCTGGCCGAAATGCCCACCCTGAACCCTGAACCCCCAAGACGTCTCTCCTTAGCAAAGGCTCTTGCACACATCATCGCCCTTCGCGGCTCTCAGCACCTCGGGATCCTGAGCCAGCCCGAGGGGGGGGCTGGGGAGGGGCACCCTAGAACTCCAATTCTCCCTCCTATAGATAGTGATGCTCTCCCCAAGGGAAAAGGCCCCACACCGTACTGACCAGGATATCAGGAAGATGGCAAAGAAGGGCATCGACATGGCCATCTGGAGGGTCCGCCAGTCCCGCACGGTGAAGGCCAGGATCCCCAGGCTCATCTGGCCCAGGCTGTAGAAGCAGCCCTGGATTGTTACGGTGGTGGCCCTCCCGCGGGTCGTGGTCCACTCCACCACTGAAAGGTGACGCAGGCATCTGCAGGTAGGGGCCGCGCAGAGGCCTCGGGGCCCCCCCACCTCCCACCCCACCCCGCACAGTGGGAGCAGGCCAAGGCGGGGGGGCTCACAAAGCATCATGGAGGTCAGGAGGATGCCGGATACTCCAGAAGCGACCAGAAACCGGAGGCCAGCGTAGATGTAGAAATTAGAAGCAAAGATGGTGCTGGTACTGGTCAAAGCCACCTGCAGGCAGCTCCAGCTCAGTATCCACTTCCGTCCAAACCTGCGTCGGGAGACAAGCACAGGGGGGGCCTGGCGGGGGCGTTCAAGGGAACGGAGGCTTCAAGAAGCCCGGGGCACCTGCTGGGGCATCTCTGCCTCCCTCTCGGATCTCCCAGGAGTGTGCTGGGGGGCAGCTTGTTACAAAAATGCCAGATGCCTTGGGGCCCCTGGGCGGCTCAGTCAGTTTAGCGTCTGAGTCTTGATTTCCGCCCATGTCATGATCTCACGAAGCGTGAGATGGAGCCCCCATTCTGCGCTGTCGGCATGGAGCCTGCTAGGAGTTCTCTGTCCTCCCCTCCCCTCTGTCCCTCTCCTGCTCACACACTCTCTCTCTCCTCTCTCAAAAATGAATAAACATTAAAAAAAAAAAAGCAGATGCCTTGCTCTTGGGGGCGGGCAGTCTCACCTCTCGGTCAAGAGCATGCACACTTTGGTTGGAGCACCTGGGGGGCTCAGTTGGTTACGCGTCCGACTTCGGCTCAGGTCATGATCTCACTCACTCATTCGAGTTTGAGCCCCGAATCACTGTTAGTGCAGAGCCTATTTGGCATTCTCTCTCTGCCCCTGTCCCACTCACACTTGTTCTCTTTCTCTCAAAATAAATAAATACACTAAAAAAAAAAAAAAGAATGGGGTTTGGTTGAATCACTATATTGTACACCTGAAACTGCACGACAGGCACCACAAGTCTCGAAGTTTGTGAGATCGAGCCCCGAATCGGGCTCTGTGCTGTCAGCTCAGAGCCTGGAACCTGCTTTGGATTCTGTCTCCCTCTCTCTCCGCCCCTCCTCTGCTCATATTCTGTCTCTCACTCAAAAATAAATGAATATTTAAAAAATGTTTTTAAAATGAGCTTTGGTCTCAGAAGCCAGGGTCTAAGTTCAGCTCTGCCCCTTCCTGGGTGACTTGGGCACAAGACTCAATGACTCAGAGCTGCAGTTTGCCCATCTGTAGAATGGGGGTATGTGTGATGACAGCCACACAGAGCTCTCAAAGTCAAGATGCCGAGAACAGGAGCAGGGCAGCCAGGAGCCTGAGCTCGCGTGGCCTCGGGCAAGGCGGCCAGCTCCTGGCCAGTCTGTGCCAGGGGACCAGAGCTCCCCACGCCCACTGCCCTAAGGCCAGCTTAGCCCGAACCACTGCCTGCCTTTAGCTAAAGCGTGTGTCAGTCCAATGGGAGAGATGCGGGCAAAGCTTGGCCCTATCTATTAGAGCAGTGCCCGCATACCGGCACATCCAGCCCAGACGCAGGCCCAGATCTGGATGTCCACCCGGCCCTGGCCCCAGGCTCCCTGGGTCACCTGCAGACTGACTGCGATTTGGCTCCCTGTGTGGACAGCCCCCGGGGAATGAGCCGGAGCCGCGCAGCAGCTGGTCCCCTGAAAGTGCCGTCTGGACCACGTCCCCCCCCCCCCACTGTGCCACACGACGCCCACAAGTAACGATGGTGGCAGAACCACAGCACGAAGAGCCGACCCCGTCCCAGATCCTCGCCCGAGGTCTGGGTGTAAGTAACTCACTATTATCACGACAACCCCATGCATAGGGCCCGGTCCCCACGTACAGGGGGAAACTGAGGCATGGAGAAGCAACAAACCCGCCGTCTAGGAAGCTAGGGAATGACAGGTGGAACCCCGTGGTCAGTCTCCTGAGCCTGCGTGGTCAGGGAAAGTAGGGACGCCACGCCGCGTGCTGGATGCTGGACGCTGGGGACCCGGCAAGGACAAGGAAGTCCCTGCCCTCTCGGAGCCACTCTGGTGGGACGTGCACAACAAACGAATGAGCAGGTGCTGGCAGAGAAGGTGCGGTGGTGGAGAGAGGAAGGCCTGGCCAGGGGACCCAGGGGGCCCGAGGCCGGAGAGCCGGGAGGCCTCCCTGGAGAGGTGGCCTGGGTTTGAGGCTTGCATGCTGGGCATGAAGAAGCAACTGTGGGGAGAACCTTCCGGGTAAAGCATGGCCACTTGGGAGCTCTGCAGCCAGGGTGCCTCGGGTGCTCCGGAGGGGGCGGCATGGCCGTGGGGGAGAAGCCAAGTGCCAAGCAGGGGTGGGCGGGGCTGGGGAGGGGGACTTAGGAGCTGTCCTCGGTGCAGCGGCCTTGGAGGACTTCAGGCGGGCATCAACCAGGTCCACATGTAGGTTTTCGCAAAGACACTCTGAGCGGAGGCAAGAAACCCTCGAGGAGGAGGTAGGGGCCTGTCCCAGGCAGGAGAGGCAGGTGGCCTGGGCCAGGGGACTGCATGGAGGAGGAGAGGGGTGTGGGGCTGGTGGGGGGCAGAGGGGACAGTGTGGACGTGGGGCTGAGGGAAGGAGAACGGGGCTGGCTCCCAGGGTTGGGTGTGAGCCCCGGGGTTGGGGGCTCTTTTCCAGGGCAGAGTCAGGGGCGGAGGGGCTGGGCTGGGCTGGGGGGTCAGCAGCCCTGCTCTGGCCGTGGCAAAGGCCAGCCTCCCACTCAGAGAAAGTTAGAGCAGGCAGTTGGGTTTCCAAGCCGAGTGGGGGCAATGCAGCCATTACAGGCCCTACAGCAGCGTCTCAGTTAGTGGGGTGCAAGACTGGATCAGAGAAGGCACGGGGCTGGGTCCTGGGGGCGCCATCTTGGAAGGAGGGCTACGGGGGAGGGGGGGAGGGCAGGAGGAAGGGGAGGAGGATTTCTCTTTCACAACATGCCATGCACTTGGAGTGAGAAGAAAGAGGGGTCTGTTTCTCCTAAGAAGACTGTGGGCTCCCCGAGGGCAGGGACTGCACAGCGCCTGGCACACAGTAGGTGCTCAAGAAGGTGGGCGTAACTGCCGGAGGAGAGCACGTGGTGTTCACATCTCTCACAGTGCAGCTTCATCTGGCTGTCGCTGCCCTTTGGGGACCTGGGACTCCCATCGAGACCCCAGGCCAGACCAAGACCCCGTCTCTTCAGGAACACGGACATTCGTGAGCCATTTTTGAACCTCTGTCCCCACGGTGCTCGTTCTGTTGAGAAGGAGCCCGGAGAAGAGACAATACTCACCGGTCGGCGAGGACGCCCCAGAAGATGGAGCCGATCAGTAACCCGGTCATGTAGAGGGTTTGGCTCACGGATTTCAGGCCCTTGTGGTCGCATACTAGGTCCCACTGGAAGAGAAAGAGGGACAGCAGCTTGGCTCAGGGGACAGGGACTAGCAGGGCCTGGGTGGCAGAGGGAGGTCCAGGTTGGGTGCTCCCAGCTAGAAGCAGCTGGGCAGCCTGGGTTTTTGGGGTCCCCAGATTCCTAGGACCAGACGACAGAGGTGGGAGGAGTGTGCTGGTGGGGGTCTCGGTCCCATACTCCCAGCTAGCTGCATGGCACACGTGGGGTGGCCCTGTCACCCGGCGTGGACGGCGGTGGGGGTGTGGGGGGCGGTGGCTGAACCACAGACCAGGGTTCTAAGTCTGCTGATCTTTGGCTGGGTGAGCCCGGGGGGCACCCTGCACCTGTCTAGGCCGTTTTCTCACCCAGAAGCAGGGCCATGAAGCTGCTTCTGCCACAGGGCCACCAGGATGAGCAGAGAGTGCTGAGTGCGAGTCACCATAATTTCTGAGTGCCTACTCCCAGGGGCCTGGACATCCCCCCAAGGCAGCCCCCCCACCCTCGCCAGGCCTGCCGGCTTCCAGGACTTCCCTCAGCCTCTCCTGTGCTGCCTCTCTCACCAGGGGACCAAGGTAGGAACCCCGCCCCCACGGGGCAAAGGGACCTCAGGTCACCTCACTTCCCTACCCCAACGCTTCCAGTGACTTTCCTTTGCGCTCGCTCGAAGCAAGTGTGCCTCACTCACCTCCCCCGCTCACGGCCCGGCCCCTGACCCTTTCTGCCCAGACACACCGGGCGGCTTCCAGCTCCTTCGCCACCCCACCCCTGCTCCTACTCAGACCTCTGGCCCAGCTGGGCTCTCTCCCCCATTTCATGTCACTGATTCCTCATCTCCCAACCCAGGTCTCATCTCCGGAGAGACCTCCACCTGCCTCTCCCTCCCTGCTCACAGGACCTGCTTTCTCCTTGCAGAAGCAGGTCAGAACATGCCGGAGACCCGGCTTCCAGCTCCTGACGGCCTGCGTTGAGTCCTTGCTTCTGTTTTGTTACTTACTAGATGCAGACATTAAAAAAAGACCCCTCGTAAGAGTGTGGTGAAACTCAGGGACAGATCTGAAATGGTGCCTGTCCCTTAAAGGAGTCTGATCTCCTGTCAGCACTGGTTTAAATGTTGACCGATTCGGGACGCCCGGGTGGCTCAATCAGTTAAGCATCCAATCTTGGTTTCGGCTGGGGTCATGATCTCACGATCATGAGTTCCAGCCCCACAACGGGCTCTGTGCTGTTGGGATTTTCTCTCTCTCCTCTCTCTCTGCCCCTCCCTGGCTCACTCCGTGTCTGCCTCTCTCAAACAAATAAATAAACTTAAAAAAAATAATGCTGACCGATCCTGAATCTGCCAGAGGGACGTAAGCTCCTCAAAGCCTCCCTGTTTATCCAGAGCAGGGTCTGGCCCGTCATAAGCAGTGAGTCGGTTTGTGTTGAGGGAGGAGCATCCAATTTAACGCGGCCGATGGAAGTGATATGATCCTTCCAGGCTCGGGTGGGTGGCCATCGCTGGCCCCCGGGGAGGCCAGGTCGGTGGCGGGAGGCCCTTACCTCGGACACGATGGTGGAGGTGAAGGTGCTGTTGTCGTAGACCCAGCCGTCCACGCACGGCTCCGTGGCGCCCTCGCTCCAGTTGGTGGCCGTGCCGTTGGGGTCCAGGAGCTGCCACTGTGGTTGGCGGAAGCGGCGACACTGGTGGGGTTTGTGGTTGGGGCCCAGTGGGATGGAGACGGTCAGGAGGTCCTTGGGGCCCAGGGCCGCGGGGACACCGGCCTGGGCAGTGCCGTTGTCCAGGAGGGGTACCCAGCAGCGGTGGCCGGGCACGGCGGCCGAGAAGTTCTCCATGAGCATGAGGTAGGGTGTCAAGACGGAGGGAAAGAAGAGGGTGAGGATCTGTAGGGCCTGGAATAGGCCTGCTCCCCCCGCTCGGTCCAGGAGCTTGGCGAACGCCATGGACAGAGCTGCGGGCGGCCACGCGGGGGACCGAGGGGCTCAGAGAGCCAGGTGTGACCGGCTGAGCCTCTAGCAGGCGTAGGGACCCTGGATCATCCGGCCTCCTGCCCTAGCTGACCTGCAGCGGGAGAGGGACATCAGGCCAGCAACCGGTCAAGTCAGTCCTGAGATGCCTCAGATACTTTGAAAAAACTCCTCCTTACCCCGGTTCCAGGCACGACTGCACGGGCGCCGCACCACTCCGGAGAGGGGGCACCAGGGACAAAGCTCACGGTGCCCAGGCTGCCTGGGGCATGTGAGGCGCCCTGCTTCTCCAGCCCCAAGAGTAAAAGATGAAGCAAATATTTAAAAAAAAAAAAAAAAAAAAACCACCTTGTGAAGTTACCGAATTACAATCATGGAGCAAATACCAACTGGGCCATTGCCTTGGTTGAAGTTTAATCTCAGCGTGGGCTCCTGGACCAGACAGGCAGCTCTCCGCCGCTGGGCTGCTCACAGTCCTCACTCCAGAACTTTCAGATCCCTCTGCATGTGGGTCCTTTAAATCAGGAACCTGTTGGCCAAGCCTCCCGGATCCCGCATGCAGAGGTGGGGGAGGGGCTCTCCCTCCCTGGGCTCCCGGGCTGTGCCGAAGGACCTGGAGGCAGGGCCCAGGCCCTGCTCCTTTCTCTCCTTACCACCCGCCAGGCAGCACAGGAGACCAGCTTGCAGACGCGCTATTCTGGGAAGCGTCTATTTCAAAGTTCCAGGTTGTCTTTATTGGACCAGAAGCTTCCCCAGGTGGAGAGCATGGCCACAATCCCCTGACAGCTGTTCAAAGCCCCTCCTGGGCCTGGAGCCGAGCAGGCACCCAGACTGGAGAAAGGAGTGAAGTCATACCTCCCTGAGCCCGCATCCAACTCTAGCTCCGCTAGGGGTGAGGAGGGGCGAAGGCACCCCTCCTCCCCAGCACCCATACCTGGGCGGAGCCTCTTAGTAGCAGCTGCTCCTGCACTGAGACCTGTTGCGTGCTTGGCTCTGCGCTGACCATGCCATGGGTGCCCCTCTCGTTGGCCCCTCAGAGTAGCCCGGGAGAGAGTTGGTTGCTAATTCCTCCAAGACGAGGAACCCAAGGCTCAGAGAAGGCTGGCAGCTTGCCCCAGGTCACACAGCGGAGTTGGGGTTTGGAACCAGACACCAAAGCCTGAACGCTCTCTCCGGTGCCCCTGGCCAGCCGCCTCTAGCCGTCATGCATCAACTCCCAGTTTAGGGCTGGCATTCGGGATTGGGAGCCAGAAGTCACCTCCTGGGCCGTGAGGGCAACAGTTCTGGAGAGAAGTCTGAGAGGTTGCTAGAACTGCAGGTGTGGTGGGGACAGGAGTCTGGGCCCTGAACTCCCCAGAACACCTCCGAGGGCTCGGAGAACCGGCCGCTGTGCCACCAGCCAGGAGGCCGAGGAGCGGGGCTTCTGGGCCTGGATTTCCAAGCCAGGGCTGCCTCTGTGCCCTGCCTCTCTGGGCAGGAACTCATCATGAATTTTAAAATAGCAAGTAGGCAGCGGTGGAGAGAGAACTGACCTGCTAGAGCACAGAGGCCTTGAGCCAGGGGCTGCCTGGGCACAGCTCTGCTGCAGAACAGCTGAATCTCGCATGGAAAGGACTGGCTCTTATGTGCATGTTTGTGCAAAGAGCAACCTCCCAGAGGAAGGCCTGTCCCCCCTGCCCAGCCCCTGGGACGGTGACTTTGACGCTCCCATCTCTGGCCCCTGATTTCTTGCCTGTGAAAGGCAGTGTTGGTGTTCCAAAGCTGAGTGTGGATAAGAAACCACAGCCATATGGCTGAAATGCAGTTTCCCAGGTCCTGCTTGGTCCAGGGGGAGGCCCTGGAATTTGCATTTAACAATAAGCTCCCCAGGGGGCGCCTGGGTGGCTCAGTGGGTTAAGCTGTTAAATGGCTGGTCATGATTTCAAGGTTGGTGGGTTGGGTTCCAGCCCCACAATGAGCTCTGTGCTGACAGCTCAGAGCCTGGAGCCTGCTCCAGATTCTGTCTCGCGCGCTCTCTGCCCCTCCTCCGTTCTCTCTCTCTCAAAAATAAATAAACATTAAAAAAATAACTAAACTAAAAATAAGCTCTCCAGGTGATTCGGGTGTGCTGGGACTCCACCTCCCTTGCAGAATTGCGGGGCTAGAGGTTGGTCGCTGCCGCTCCTGAAACCCAAGGCATCTGTGCGGAAATTCTTGTCTCTTTCTCTTTCCCTTTTCCATATGCTTAAAAAATGTTCTCTTCTCCCCTGCCCTTTGCCTGTCCCGGACGCCCCTAGGCTTTGCTAACAGCAGAAGGTCAAACCTCCCAGATTCGCCAGAAGGCTCCCGGAATCTCCAACTGGCTGTCTGCGACCCGGCCAAGGAATTTTAAAATTTCCATTTTCTGTTTTTCTGGGGTTGCCGGGGGGCAGGGCTTGGTGCAGCTGTGCCGCCACCTGCTGGTCATACCCGGGACTGCAGTATTCCCAGCTCCTTACCCATTACCCATCTCTGCCTGGATGCCCATCCGGGAAGGATTCCCAGGTGGAGGGGGCCAAAGGGCTCAGGGGAGGGAGGCAGGCAGCCTCAGATTACAGCCGCCAAGCCTCCAGAGTGTCTCAGTAAGTTAATTAGTGTAAAGTGGACCCCCGGTTCTTATAGAACTAGAATTGCCATTGGGTTGACTTTTCTTTTCTTTCTTTTTTTTTTTTTAATTTTTAACATTTTTATTATTGAGAGACAGAGAGAGACAGAGCATGAGTATGGGAAGGGCAGAGTGAGGGGGAGACCCAGAATCAGAAGCAGGCTCCAGGCTCTGAGCTGCCAGCACAGAGCCCAACGTGGGTCTGGAACTCACAAACCGTGAGATCATGGCCTGAGCTGAAGTTGGACACTTAACCGACTGAGCCACCCAGGCGCCCCCTAAACAGTTGTCTTTAACTGAGAAGTTGTATTTGTATGTGGCAAACAACCCAATGGTCCAGGACTGTGTAAAATGACAATTAAAAATCCTCTCCCCTGCCGACCTTCAGTTGTCCAGAGACAACTGTCACCAATAATGTATATTCTTCCAGAAAAGTCTTAGAGCATCTTCAACATATGCATTAAGATTTAAAAGAGGAGAATAGGCAGTAAATGCACATAGTTCGAAAACAGAGATTGTAAAACAAGATACGTGATGGAAAGTCTCTCTCCCCCGCATCCTGTCGGCAGAGTCCCACTTGCTAGCCCGTCCTCAGGTAACCTTTCGGGTTTTCTTTCTTTTAAAAAAATTTGGGGGGGGGCGCCTGGGGGCCCAGTCGGTTGAGCATCCGACTCAGCTCAGGTCATGATCTCATGGTTCTTGAGTTTGAGCCCCGCATCGGGCTCGGTGCCAACAGCTTGGAGCCTGGAGTCTGTTTCAGATTCTGTCTGTCTGTCTGTCTGTCTGTCTCTCTCTCTCTCTGCCCCTCCCCCACTCGTTCGCTCTCCCCCTCTTTCTCTTTAAAAATAAATAAATAAACTTTAAAAAAAAAAATCATTCCCGGGGCACCTGGCTAGTTAGGTTGGAGGAGTGTGTGACTCTTAATCTCGAGGTTATGGGTTTGAGCGCCACGTTGGGTGCAGAGATTACTTAAAAATAACATCTTTAAAAAAATTCCAGAGGGGCACCTGGGTGGCTCAATTGGTTGAGCGTCCGGCTTCAGCTCAGGTCATGATCTCATGGTTCATGGGTTCGAGCCCCGCGTCGGGCTCTGTGCTGACAGCTCGGAGCCTGGAACCTGCTTCAGATTCTGTGTTTCCCTCTCTCTCTGACCCTCCCCTGCTCACGCTGTCTCTCTCTCTCTCAAAAAAAAAAAAGAATTCCAGAAGTGGTATTGCTGAGTTGAAGTGTAAGTAAGCTTGTGGCTTTAAGAGGCAGCCCTACTGCCTTCCTTGGGGACCCCCCTCCCACCCCTGCTGCTGTCCCCAGCTCCCTGACTCAGGGCAGCACCACGGATAGGGTTTCACCAAAATCGTGGGTGCTGAGTGGCATCAGAGCACAGTTGTATTTTCCATGGCTTATGGGTGAGGTTGAGCAACTTTAAACGCATTCCAGATGTATTAACATTTCTTTTTCTGGAAACTATTTCTTCATGTTCTTTATGTTTTTTAATTGCCGTTTGTGATTTCCAATTCTAGAAGCCCCTAGACATTGGGGAGGTTGGCTCTTTGCCAACTTCTGATCAAAGTTGCCAAAGTTTTTTTCAGTTTGTCTTTTGATTTTGTTGCTGTGCTATTATTATTGATGTTTTTGCACGTAAAAAATTTTTTTGTAATTGAATTTTCAATCTTTTTTTATTTTGGAATTTACATCATAATTAGAAAGGCCTGCCCCCTCTCCATGGTGATAAAGGAGTTCCTTCACCGTTTTTAAAGGATTTTATTCTTTTTTTAAGTAATCACTACACGCAATGAGGGGCTCAAACTCACAATCCCAGATCAAGATTGATCTGTACCGTTTTGGGGATTTTTTTTTAAAGTAAACTCTATGCCCAACGTGGGGCTCGAACCCATGACCCTGAGATACAGTCCAAAGGTCCACCAACTGATGGAGCCAGGTGCCTCTGAATCACCATTCTTGATTTAAAAAGACAGACCATGGGGTGCCTGGTTGGCTCAGTCGGTGGAGCTTGGGACTCTTGATCTCGGGATTGTGGGTTCAAGCCCTACGTTAGGCAGAGAGTTTACTTTAAAAAATCTTTTTAAAAAGGAGCGCTGTATGGCTCTGTTGTTACGTGTCTGACTTCGGCTCAGGTCATGGTCTCACAGTTCGTGAGTCTGAGCCCCGCGTCCTGCTCTGTGCTGACAGCTCAGAGCCTGGAGCCGGCTTCGGATCCTGTGTGTGTGTGTCTCTCTCTGCCCCTCCCCCCACTCGCTCACTATCTCGCAAGAGAATAAATAAAACGTTAAAAAAATCTTTTAAAAATAATAGAATGATTATTGAATTTGCCACATGCCTTTTCAGCACCTACGAAGGTCACGATATGACTTTCCTGATTAAACTCGTGAATATGGTGAATTACATTAATGAATTTCCTGAATTGTATTAATGAATTTTCCCAACCTGCTGACCCATCCTTTCATCCAGAAGGGAACATTCTAGACCAGCTGTGCTGTTCCTTTAATGCGCTGCTGGGTTCTGCCCATTAAACAACTGTCTTCGGGGTTTTCCACAGATCTTCACCGGCGGCCCTGGCTGTGGTTTTCTACCCCACCCCCCCTCCCTCTTTCTTTCCATCCTTCCCTTCAGGTTTGGATATTGATATCCAAGTATATACATACTTGATCAAAAATATTGTGGCTGTGGTTTCTTGCGCCCTGCCTCAGTTTACATAAGGGAGGGCTTTTCCTCCTTCCCCTGCCCCCTTGAATCACCGCTGCACAACCGCCGTGGTTTAACGCGGTCTTGGGAGGCTCTGGGATGGGGGTGGAGGGAGGGCGCGGAAGAGAGCGTGGGCGCAGCTTGCGGCTTCTGGGAGGCAGGATTCTGACCAGACGGTCTCACGCCTGCGCTTTACTCCCTCGAGTGGGTGCGGGCCACCCAGTGCTCGGGCGCAGGGGTCTGTCTCCTTCGCCAGGGCGCCCTCCTCACCGTGCACCCGTCTGAACTCTGACCGGATGCAAGAACTGCAATGTGCGGAGAGGTTCTAGAATCTTGTTGTAACCCTTGGCCTTGTCCGCTGGCCTTTGTCCAAGAGGCGGCCTGGCGTCCGCACCCTCCTCTCTGAAGCCTGTGACGGTGGTGATATCTGGACAAAAGGTCTTTGCAGACGTGACGGAGTTAAAGATCTGTTGGGGAGATCACTCGGGGCCATCAGGTGGGGCCGAGATCCGATGAATGACATGTCTTAGAAGGACACTTGTCACTCATGTGGGACACAGGGAGCAGAGCACAAGGACAGATGGACGAAGGCAGAGACCAGAGTCACGCAGCCCCCAGCCAAGGAGTTCAGGGAGCCGCCGGAGACCACGGGTTATCCCCTAGAGGCTTGGAGGGAGCATGGCTCTGCTGACACCTTGATTTTGAACTTGATTTGGAACTTCTGGCCTTCAGAACCATGAGAGAATAAATGTCTGTTGTTGTTTGTGGCGCTTTGTTCCAGAAATCCAAGGAAACCCGTACACGCACTTATTAATTCCACTCAGTTCTTGAGAGCGCTTTCCAGTAATTTCCTTCCACTTACCAAGACTCAGATCCTCAAGGCAGTGAGAGAATTTGTCATCACCTTGGCTTCCAAACACATTAAATTCCTAGCGGGGGTCAGGCCCCATGCCAGGCCCTGGGGACCCAAGATGAATCAGCAAGGAGGCACACCCGGGGGTGATGGGGGGAGGGGGGAGGCTGTAAAACAATCATCACAACAGTCTGATCACGCAGTGGCGCCTGGACCCGGCGGTATGGGGCACCCATGGCAGAACGGAGAGGGTGCAGGTTCTGAGGGAAAGAGAGGTAGGAAAGGATGGTCTAGGAAGAACAGCATGAGCAAAGGTCCTGAGGCTGGGGACGCGGCACGGAGAAGAGGGGCGGCCCCGGGAGACCATGGAGGACTGCGTAAGCCTCACCTCCAGCAACGGGGCGACGCAGGTGGGTTTCCAGTCCGGAAAGATCTTCTTGGCCACAGTGTGGGGATGGACTCGGCCGAGGTGGGGTGGGAAGGAAGAAAAACCACGAGAGGCCTTTGCCGGGTGCAGGACGGGGCCTGAGCTGACCCAGGAGAGGAGAGCGCAGACTCCATCCATCAACGTGAAGAGGTGCATGGACGTGAGCCCCGTGCAGGATGGCAGGCTGGCCTCGGTGAAATCTCCCCACCTAAGTGTGGTTTATTTATTTGGGGGGGAGTGAAGGGGCGGGGGAGGGGGGCAAGGAATCCCAAGCAGACTCTGCACCATCAGTGCAGAGCCCGACGCAGGTCTCGAACCTGTGAACCCCGGGATCATGACCTGAGCCGAGATCAAGAGTTGGACGCTTGGGGCACCTGGGTGGCTCAGTCAGTTAAGCTAAGCTTCTGACTTCAGCTCAGGTCATGATCTCACAGCTCGTGGGTTCGAGCCCCGCATGGAGCCTGGAGCCTGCTTTGGATTCTGTGTCTCCCTCTCTCTCTGCCCCTCCCCTGCTCATGCTCTGTCTCTCTCTCTCTCAAAAATAAATAAGCATAAAAAATTAAAAATAAAAGAGAGTTGGATGCTCAACCGACTGAGCCACCCAGGCGGCCTGTAAAGTACAACTTCTTATCTTTAATGTACAATCTTCTTAAGACCCAGACGGCATGTACAGTATGTCAGAAATTTGAAGTGTCGCTTTTTGGTAGCAAGGCAGCGTCCTGACCTCAGAACCTCCCCCCCCACCCCCCAGCACACCCAAGCCCGTCTTGGTCACATGCTGGATTAACCTTTGCCTTTTAACACAGCGGCGCTGGACTCTGCACTGCCCGGAGCCTTTACCTTGACCCTGAACATTCATTCCGTGGGAGCCAAGTAGCAGGGCAGCGGCCGTGACGATGCTGAGTCATTTGCCACAAGACAGCCAAGGGTTCCGGGGGGGCCCCCCCCTCCCCTCTCGTAGACTCAGTCCACACTCAGGTCTCTGCATATTCGCAGGGATGTTACTAGAAACTCTGACAGAGGCCTGCCACCATGGAACAGAGCCAGCCCCCGAAGTCCTGAAGGGGGCGTCCCCTACCGCAACTCTGAAGCTGAGGGGCGCACTGTCCCACCCAGGCAAGCCCCCCCACCAGCACCTCCCCCTCCCAGGCAGTCAGGGTCTGTAGTCTGGCTCGCCTTCGAACAAGGCTCAGGTCTGCCTTTGGGCCCACGGGAGGGCACCGCACCTCCCACAGAGGCCAAGACGTCAGCCCCGCTCCTGGCAGGGTTCCCAGGGGTCCCCGCATGGCCCTCAGTGCAACAGTGACGCTGTAGCAGGAAACGGAGGCTTCCCTCTTCTCTCGCTACTCAAAGTGTGGTCTGCGGACCAAGCACGGCAGGGTCATCCAGGAGCTTGTCGAAATGCAGAATTTCAGGCCCCACCCAGGACCCCCTGAGTCGGAATCTGCATTTGCTGAGATCCCCAAGTAGTCTGCATGCCCGGTCAAGGTCAAGAGGCCCTGGCCTAGACCATTCTCCTCCATAGCCGCCACTGTCCCACCCCTCCCCCTCCTCAGAGAGGGTCTCCCCCAGAGGGGTTTCGTTGTTATTTACGCTACCACCTCCTCACCAAAATAGAAGCTCCTTAGGAACAGGAAGCTTGCCTCATGCTTAAACCCCGCCCCCCATTGCCCAAGCCTTGCTTCGACACAGGAAGTGCTTGTTTGCTGAATAAAGGAGGGACGGTGTGTCATCGCAGACTGCCACACCACGGCGACTTTCATCCCCTGCCTCATTGGGCGATGGCACAGGGAGCCTGGGTGACACGTGGGGGCATGATGTGCCCGGCCCCTGCGAGTGCTAAGCTAGAATTTGCTCTTTGCACAGAGAGCCATAGAGACAGGTGCCTGGGGACAGGCTCCTCACGGCCCCCCCTCCTCCCCAACACGCACCCCCTCCGCCCTGGCAGCAGGTAGGTCCCAAACTCAGCTGTTCATCAGTCTCAGTCCGACTACGGATGGAAGCCACGTGGCCACTTTTTCCCCAACTAAGGAGCTTGACTTAAGGAAGCCGCCGGTGGCCTCGCCCAAGGGACACGGGAGGCCGGGCCCTGCTTCACACGGGTCTCTCAAGCCTTGTTATCGGGTGTCCCGGGGCTCGCAGGTGGGCGTGAGGTTCAAGATGGCTGACAGAGCACTCGCTCCTCGCCCCCTCCCCAAGTCCAAGTGGACTGGGAAGCCAGGAGAAAGCAAAGTAGGGAAGGAGTGTGTAAAAGATACAATGATCACGGGCGGCTGAGCAAGGAGACCCACGGACTGAGTGAAATGTCTGAACCACCAGAGCAGGAATGGATTTCTACATGGAGATGCCACTAGGGCTCTTGAATGAGTAAGAGACCTTGGCCTTCATCCCTCCATCCCAAACCTGCCTTCACCTGTAAAGGTGAACAGGACAGGTGTGGCCCCTGCCTCACGAAGCCCAGACCAGGGGACGGGCGGGAGGGGGAGAGGACACAGGGAGGCAGGAAGTCACGACCGCACTGCACCTGCGGACACAGGGCTCTGGAGGCCCACCGCCCGGGCTAGCCTCCGGCTCTACCTCCCACCGGCTTGGGACGAGTGACTTAACCTCTCTGGGCCTCAGTTTCCCTCTCTGTGAAATGGGAATTATAATAGTAGCTTCCGTCTCGTGGGTCATTTTGAGGCCATGACTGGCATGTAGGTATTTGATACAGACATAAACACGGTGATAAATGCTAGGGATCGGGGATATGGGAGCATCAAGGAGGTGCCTGACTCTGCTCGTGGATCCGAGGGTCCTGTGGGTGTGTGGGAGACCCCCCGGGGGCCAGGGTGTCGTCCCACTGGAAGGTTCACTGAAGCAAGAGCCGGGCCTCCCCCCCGGGGGCCAGGCCTCCGCCATCCAGCCAGCGCACGAAAGCCCGCCAGGCCGGCTGCCCGGGGCCCTGGGCTGTCACACGCTGTCTGGGTGACGCTGACAAGGACCGCAGTGTCACACATGGTGCCCGAGGAAGCAGCCCTGGGACTCTGGATGTCTCACGTGTCATTAGGTAATTGTTGCTCATCCTCAAGCTGATTTCCTTTCGGCCCATCACCTTCCTCAGCCCCAAGGCCAAGGGCCAGGGCCCATCTGGGGTGGGGAGGGCCCTGAGGGGTGAAGGTTGTGGGTGACGCTGTCTTCCTCTGGAAGCCTGGAGGAGGGAGGCCCGGAGACGGGCGGCCGCCCAGACTCTGAGTAGAAACATGAAGAGAAGCAGGACACCGGGGCCGGAAGCCAAGAGAAGGGCTTCAGGCCACGTGTCCCCTCGGGGCCTGTCCTCAGGGACATGGGCGGGGGCAGTGCTGTGTGCAGGATGTCAGAGGTAGGAGGCTGGAAGCCCAATCTCCGTGAGGCCCCCAAGAAGAGGACAAGACGGGTTAACCTGATGATTCTCTTTTCTTTAAAAAAATTTTTTTTATGTCTTTATTTTATTTTTTGAGAGAGACAGAGCATGAGCAGGGTAGGGGCAGAGAGAGAGAGGGAGACACAGAATCCGAAGACGGGCTCCAGGCTCTGGGCTGTCAGCACAGAGCCTGATGCGGGGCTCGAACCCAGCAGTGAGATCATGACCTGAGTCGAAGCTGGACGCTCACCCGACTGAGCCCCCAGGCGCCCCAATTCTCTTCTTCTCTTGAAGAGTTCCGCTTCCTGCTTCTGGAATGATGTCGCAGGCTCTGAGGCTCTGGGCTGGTTCAGGGACGGTGTGTGGGACAGTCAGAGGCCACCCTGTCAGTTCCCCCGTGGTGGCCTTGGGTCACTGACTCCGGGGCCCCCTGTGGGCTAGGGGCCTCCAGCTACGTGCAGAGCCGGGGAGATCAGAGTCAGGAGCCTGGAGGAAAGAGCTAGAGCCTGAGGACAAGATGGCCCCGTCCCCAGGGACTCCCAGCCCTTCTGGGCTTTCTCTGAGCTTCCTCTCCCTGTGACCTTGTCACCAGGACCTCATGACTACCCCCCCCCCAAGGATCCCACTCCCCGTCTGGGGGTGTCTGGCAGCAGAAGAAGTTCCAAGAAGGAGAAGAGGCCCCCTCCCAGCAGGCAACGCTGGGAAGGACATGATGGATGATGGGAGCGAGAACACCGAGTGTCCTCCTGTGACCCTTCGGGAGGGGACCGCTCCCCAGCTGAGGGGATTCGTGGCTCAGTCCCCAGCGCCCCCTCCTGGGGGGGGGGTGTCAGGCGGTGCCCCGTTCATGCCTCAGTGGCCCGGACTCTTCTAACTCTGCCCTGCAAGGAGAATGGCGGCCACGCAGTGCTGTTAGCCTGCCCGACCAGGGGCGAGGCCGGGAGCACCCCAAGAACTCGGCACCTTCCTCAGTCCCCAAAGTGTCCCTCTGCAGCAACAACACAGCAACACAGCCCCAAGGAGCTGCCTCTTCCCCAGGGAAACTAATTTGAAAAGGCTGGGGGGAGGGGGGGGACCTGGGTGGCCCAGCCAGTTAGGCCTCAGGTCAGGATCTCGTGTGACTGAGTTCAAGGTCTGTGCGTTCTAGCCCCTCGTCTGGATCTGTACTGATAACTCGGAGCCTGAACCTGCTTTGGATTCTCTACCTACCTTTCTCTCTCTGCCTTTCCCCCACTCATGCTCTGTGTCTCTCTCTCTCTCTCTCTCTCTCTCTCTCTCTCTCTCTCTCTCTCTCTCTCTCAAATAAATAAGAAAGGAAGGAAGGAAGGAAGGAGGAAGGAAGGCAGGAAAGGAGGGAGGGAGGAAGGCGGGAAGGCAGGAAAGGCTGGCTGGGAACAAAGCGGCAGTGCTGCTCTCCAGCTGCTGAGCACAGGGGGCCGGGAAGCCAGGACCTCTGGGGGGAGTTCACGGCGCAGACTCCGGGACCAGCCAGCCTGGGTCCAAACCCTGGCTCTGACCTCTGGGACGTTAGCTAACCTCTCTGTGCCTCAGTTTCCTCACCTGTAAATGGGACAACAGTACTGACTTCACAGTCTGTGAGGATGAAAGGAGATCATATTAGCAAAGCGCTCAGGACAGAGCATGGCCACACAGAAAGTGCCAGGCGCAGACTTAATAAATACGTGTTCCAGGGGCGTCTGGGAGGCTCAGTCGGTTAAGCATCCGAACTCTCGGTTTTGGCTCAGGTCATGATCTCACAGTTCTTGGGTTCGAGCCCCGCGTCGGACTCTGCGTTGACAGTGGAGATCCTGCTTGGGATTCTGTCTCCTTCTCTCTGCCCCTCCCCTGCTTGCTCTCTCTGTCTAGCGCAAAGTAAATAAATAAACTTAAAAAAAAAAGTAAAAAGAAACCCTTGTCCCAGGCTTCGGAGATCCCCCAGGACCGGGTTCAAGGCAAGCAAAGCCCAAAAGAACACAGTAACAGGACTTCTGACCCAGCAGGCGACCGTCAGCTTCCCCAGAGCAGTGATTTCCAAACTTCTGTCCTTGTCACGTCTCTCTGACTCCTGTCACATCTCAGTGTCCTGGTATTGCTCTTTCATTCATGCTTTTTCCCCTCTATCAGCTGACTTCTAAATACTGTAGCTTCGGCAGAATGTCAGCTCCCATAACCGGAAAATCAGTATCACTTGTCACAAATAGACGGAAACTGTAAACACACATCCTGTGGAAACAAACCAAACATTCCGACGCTCTGGCTGGATCCCGCCTGCCAAGGGCGCTGGGCCCGGCTCACTCGTTGTTTTCAAGAAGAAGGTACTAGCAAGGGGGTCGGAAGACTCTCCCACTTCATCAGGTGGGGCTGGGTGGGGGTGGGGAGGCTGACAGAGAGCAGAGCCCCAAATAAACTTACCCTGTGAAGGTGCATCTGTAACCCCCACCCCCACGCCACCCTGCCGGCAGTCTGGAAGGATCCTGCCCCTCCCCCCACACACTGGGTATTCCCCTCCGTTGGGGAACTCAGCCTGGAGCCTGGCAGCCGGAAGTAGGGGCTTACCCTGGGCTACACGGAGCGGGGTCGGCCCAGAGGTGGGGCCAGAGGGGAGTGGAGTGCAGGTCAGGAGCTGGGTTTGTCCAGATATAGACCTTCCAGGCCCCAGGCTTTGGGCAGGGAGAGTATGTGCCCTCAGGGTGTCTGTGGAAGACCTGGTGAAACAGCTCCCCCCTCCCCCACCCCTGCCCTGCTGGGTACCCCAGGATATGAAGTCACGGAGCAGCTCCCCTGTGTTCTGTCTCCTCGTGGCCCAGGCCCCTCTCTCTCTGCAGACTCCTCACCACTCCCAGCATATGACCCCTTGTACCCCAAACACTCTTTCCACACCCTTCCCCCAGGCAGGACCAATAGATGTGAACCACCACCCAGGAGGCAGCTCAAAGAGGCGGGAGGGACTGAGCCCCCCAAGCAGTGATGGCGCCTCACCTGCCCAGCACATTCCCCCGGTCACCCAAGTGATAAACAGAGTGCCGGCTCCTCCCAGGCTCCGTTCCAGCAAAGGCGTGACTGGCGGCCGGTTGATCGGCATGTGCACTGCATAGAGCAGTACCGGAAGCAGAACTAAGTTGCGGGGCTGGCCTGCCGGAGGGAGGACTTCGAGGGGGCACAACGAGGGCAAGGGTGCAGAGGAGGAATCTGCTGGGCGTGGGGACGGGCTGCACAGGAAGAGAGGAACAGGGACGCAAGGCGAGCCCAGGGCTCTGGACCGTGAGAGCTGGGCGTCCACCGATCAAGGCAGGACCACATGTAAATAGAGAAGTCGCATCTCGTAGCTGCAAATGACCTGGGGCAGCCAAACCACAGCTCCTGCAGCAATCCACCCCAGACTGCCAGGCGTGGGCTGCAGCTGCCGGCTTCTCGCGCTTTTGCCCCCATTTCCAACCTGAGTCCAACCAAGGAAAGTCAAATCTGCTGTCCTAACCGACCCCACAGGATGTCCCCCCGCTTCTCTTTCACCCCCTCCAGCCTCCCCATGCTGACACCTTCCAGGCAAGTGCACCTGAAGCCTTCCTCTGTCAGCGGGGAGGGGAGCCCCAAGAGCTCACTGGCCCGAAGGCCCCCTCCCAGGTCCTCATCCCTGGGAGCAGGAGGAGCGCTTGGGAGGACCTCAGCTCGAATCCACTTGTTCATTCATTCAGCAAACGTGTCCTGAGGGCCTGATGGGCAACAGTCCCTGCCTCAAGGAGCCCCCTTTCCGGCAGAGGAGGGGGGATGGCGAAGAGTAAACACTCAGAGCCAGAAAGGAAGGCAGAGGACGACACAGCAGAGGTGGGCGGCGAGGTGGCCGACGCCACGGACTCGGGCGGTGGGGGGGGAGCCTCTCTGTCTCTCCTCCACTACCGCGAGCAGCCATCCCCTGCCCTGTCCCCGCGGGCACCCACACTGCCTAGAGCCCCGTCAGCCAAGCACCTTGTTGCTGAGGCCCAGGAAGGACAGACGGACAGCGGGCATCAACTCACAGAGACAAGGAGAGCCTGCGAGGCAGCAGCGCCCTCGGGAGCAGGTGCTTGAGGGGCCCCCCTGGTGGGTCCAGGGCTGTTGACCAAGGGGTTCGCGGGGCCCAGGAGCATACCAGCCCCGATGTGTGTTTCCTGGCTTCCTGTCCAGGGGCAGGGGAATAGGGCTCCGTTTTGGAAAGAGACAGCGGCGGAATCTCACTGTATCACCGAGTGACGTGGTCCCAAGGGGGCCACTTAACCCCTTGAAGCCTAACCTCCAGCATCTGGAAACTGAGATGCAGAAATGAGCCTCCTCTTGGGGCTGCTGGGAGGTTTCCACGAGATAATACGTGTGGCATCAGAACCACAGAGCTCCGCCCCTGAAACCCCCCAGCGACCGACTGGGCGCTATTGGGTCTCTGTTAACCTGACCTTCAGCAAACCCAGGGGCTGAAGGGGTGCTGGTGTTTGTTCCCAACCAGGAAGTTGAGGCTGGAGAGCTTAACGTGACTCCGTGGAGCCTTGGAGTGGGACTCTGTGCATCCCAGCCCAGAGCTTTTTCTAGGTCATTCTCTCTCTCTCTCTCTCTTTTAAAATGGTTATTTATTTATTATGTTTTTTATTTATTTTTGAGAGACAAAGAGAGACAGCGCTAACAGGGGAGGGTCAGAGAGAGAGGGAGATACAGAATCTGAAGCAGGCTCTAGGCTCTGAGCTAGCTGTCAGCACAGAGCCTGACACAGGGCTCAAACCCACTAACTGTGAGATCATGACCTGATCCAAAGCCGGATGCTCATCCCACTGAGCCACCTAGGTGCCCCAAGGGTTATTTATTTTTAAGAGAGAGTGCGTACGAGGAGGAGAGGGGCAGAAGGAGAGGAAGACAGAATTCCAAACAGGCTCCACGCTGTCAGCACAAACGCTGTCTCACCAACCGTGAGATCATGACCTGAGCTGAAGTCAGACACTGACCTGAGCCACCCAGGCGCCCCCTCCAGGTCACCTCTTGACCTCTCCAGGGTCCGTCCTGAGTAGCACCCCCCAAAGCAGGCTCAGGTCCTGCCTCTCTTGCCTGCGTCTTGCCTCCCACGGATTTGTCTATGTGAGCGGGTATGGTTTCATATTTCCTCCTTTTTACACATGGCGGCCTCTGGCCCTTTCCACTACCAATATTTCTTGGAATTCATTCCACATCAGGATATCGAGAGCTCCCTAATGCTTCGCGAAGCCCGAAGAGCACTCTGCTGTACAGATGTGTGTAATTCATTCCCTGCAGACGAGTGTATTTGCAGGTGAATTTCCCGGAGATGCACGGCCAACCTGGAGGGTATGTGGGGTTGAAATCATGAAGAGATGCCCTCACAGCAGACGACCAGCCCACCTCACCATCAACACACACATGTTTACACCCGTGGGTCTCAGCCAACCCGACAGAAGGGACCTGGGATCTCGGTGTTCTTTACCACCAGCCCTGTGATGAGTGAGCATCTTTCTCGTGCCTAACGGCCCCTTGAGGTTCCTTTCTGTGAATCTCTCCCACTCATTTCCCTCCCACCGAGGCTGTTGCCATTTTCTCGTTGGTTTGCAAATGCTCTTTACATCCTGGGAAAATTAGCCCTTGTCTGTGATATAGTTACAGACACTGTCGCGGTTTGTCATTCCGAGTAGCACTTCTAACCTCTCTGCTAAAGCCCGGACCCCCCTCTGCTCGCTCTCTTTTTAAAAATTCCCACAGCATCTCACCCAGTTCTTTGCCCACCGTGGGTGATCGATAAGTGTCTGTTGATTAGATCAATAGTGCCAAAGTTTCCTTTACTCATTGTCTTCATAAGGTCTTTAAAAGCATTGCTAGAGGCGCCTGGGTGGCTCAGTCGGTTGAGTGTCCGACTTCAGCTCAGGTCACGATCTCGCAGTTTGTGGGTTCGAGCCCCGTGTCGGGCTCTGTGCTGGCAGCTCGGTGCCTCAGATTCTGTGTCTCCCTCTCTCTCTGACCCTCCCCTGCTTATGCTCTGTCTCTCTCTCTCAAAAATAAATAAACATTAAAAAAATTAAAAACATTGCTTCTACCATTTGATTTTATTTAGTTATAAATACACACTCATACTCCTGTTCTAATATCTTAAATGTAACATATGAGATATTTAAGAAATGGAAATTTGAAAGATTGAGCTAAGGATAAATACAGATGGAGGTGTGAGATTACATCCCAAGCCCCAGCAAACTGTCTTGCCCTCCCCACCACCCCCCCTACTCACAACTTCAGCTTAACCTGGACAGGAATTGGCATGGCCCCTGGGGTTTGTTGTGATACGTTTGGCTTGTCTCCCCCGGTCTAATGCCAGGCACCTCTGGGTCGTGGGGCTCCCTAGATCACATCTGCCAAGAGCATAGGAAAGGGGGTGCTGGTGTGAAGGAGGTGAGGGGCAGGAGGAACCAGGCTGGGGTGCGGCAGCCCGGGGCCCCCAGCAGTTCGGGGCACACAAGTAATGGCAGGTGACGATGGCCACCACGGTAGCCCGGGGCCCAGTCTGCCGCCTACTCCACCGCTGGAAGGAAGCTGGCAGAACAGGGTTGCGTTAGGGACACGTGGGCCCCAGGGGGTGCTGCCTGCAGACCTACAGAGAAGCCCAGAGCTCATGAGCTTGTTGGCCACAGCCACAGACAATGGCGCCATTGTCAAGTTCAGGAACTCTGCACCAATGACTGAAGCCAGATACCAACGAGTTCTCTGCCAAGGGTGGCATGTCGGCGGCCGCTAAGGGAAGATACTGCCTGGAATCCCTCGGGCCTCCCACTCAGCCCAAGAGGTCAGCAAAGGCCCTGGGGCCTCGGAGTTGGAGCTCCGGCATTAGGGAAAGCCAAGAGCAAGGAACTCTGCGGGTGTACCAGTTTCCTGTTGTTCCTATGACCATGACCAGCAATATGGCGGCTTACAGCTGCACCCGGTCCTTCTCTGACACTCGGGAGCCCAGAAGCCCGCAGTCCATCTCCCGGGGCTGAAGTCAAGGGGATGCCAGGATTTGCTACCTCTCACTCGGGAGGGGTGGAGGGGGTGGGATGTGGGAGGGGTGGCGGAGGGGGGGTGGACATCTGTTTCCTCATCTTCTCCAGTTTCTAGAACTGCGTTCCCTGGGCCCAGCAGTGTAGCGTCCTGCTCTGGTGCTCACACTGCCCCTTTGTTTCATCAAATCCCCCTCTGCCTCCTTCTAATACGGAGACTTGGGATCACATTTAGGTCCCTCCATCTCAAGAACCTTAATTTAATCATGTTTGCAAAGTCTCTTTGGCCGTGTAAGGTGACCTTTGCGGGTTCCAGGGATTAGGGCACCATTATTCTGTTGACCACAGAAGACAGCACCAAGTGGACAACCGGCTTCAAAGACTGGGGTAGGGGCGGGGGTCAGGGAGTGTCCGCTTTCGTTTCTTACAGATGCTGCTAGGCATGGGGACAGGGACCCTCAGGCCTCCCAGGTCTCTGCAGTGACACATTGGCTGCTTTGGAGAGTGCCTCCAAGTTGGGGGTGGGGAGGAGAAGGCAGGAGGCTGGATTGGGGGCTCACATGACCCCCACCATACTTACTGTTCCTTTGTCCCAGACATAGGGATGGGGATGGGGAGGGAGCTGCTGGGTCATCCTCCCTCAAGCCTCTGGTGTCTGACTCCAAGGAATTTTCTGGTTCTTGAGGGCAGCTTTGGGTGAAGAAAAGACTTTCAGAATTATTTATCTTTTTTTTTTAATGTTTATTTTTGAGAGAGACAGACAGAGAGAGACAGAGAGAGACAGAGCATGAGCAAGGGAGGAGCAGAAAGAGGGAGACACAGAATCCAAAGCCAGCTCCAGGCTCTGGGCTGTCAGCACAGAACCCAATGCGGGGCTCGAACCCACAAACTGTGAAGTCATGACCTGAGCTGAAGTTGGATGGTTAACTGACTGAGCCACCCAGGCACCCCAATACTTTGGTATTTAAAGTTGGTTCTTAACTAACCTTTTGTTGAGCTTTTAAATGCAACTTACAAATCCTATTCTATGAATAGATCCAGACAATTTTAACAATCATCTTTAAGGCGAGCTTTGATTAATGTTTGTACCATTTCCCTACTTAGTTAATTAAACTCCTTTAAACATTTTAAGCTGCAATCAGGGTTTATTATATTCCATTTTCTAAGTTTTTCAATTATCTGACTAACAAATCTTCCCAAGTCCTTAAAGTGATTCTTATCAATCTGATACATTAAACTTCCAATTATGGAGATTTTTACGCATTCAAAAACCGTATACCAACTTCATAAGGTTTCCACTTGCAATCACAACTCAAAGTCGATGACTTGAGCACGTTTAAAATTAGAATCACAACTCCGATGTGAACATTCAAATATACTCAATTCCGGGGCGCCTGGGTGGCTCAGTTGTTTAAGCCTCCAGCTTCAGCTCAGATCATGATCTCACAGTTTGTGGGATCAGGCCCCACATCGGGCTCTGTGCTGACAGCTCAGAGCCTGGAGTCTGTTTTCAGATTCTGTGTCTCCGTCTGTCTCTGACCCTCCCCTGCTCACACTGTCTCTCTCGGCCTCTCAAAATTAAAACAAAACAAAGCAAAACAATAAATAAAAATTTAAAAATATACTCAATTCCCTTAAACTCTCTAAGTCCTCAAAATGTCAGAGATATAAGGGGGATTTCTGATCTTATCACAGAAAGATGAATATAACAGCTCCGATCTATTCTAAATTTCCCTGGGTTAAAACTCTTCCCCTAACAGATCTGGGGTTTCCTTCTCGGTTGGACGAGGGTCCCTCATGTTCTGGTTCAACCCCCAACAGCTGTACAGCAAGTCCATTCTGAAGTGAGTTTTCTTTCCATTTGGTGACTAGTGCAAACTGTTCAGGGATCCTCCCGGGGAAGGCCGCTTCCTGTTTCCGGCTTGGAGCTATGGTGCATAAAGTGCTCACGTGACGCCTCAGTGGGCATGCGCACGTGTTCCTGTTGGGGGTACACACAGGGGGCCTTGCTGACACCGAGCGAGGCTCTAGCTTTCCCAGACACGGCCGAACGCTGTCCCACGGCGTGCACCCCCCATCTCCCCGTTCTTGAGAAAGAAATCTCCGGGCAGAAAGGACTCAGGGTCTCAGCCTCAGTGTCCACTCCATCTGCCTTGTGTCGGTGCTCTCCCACAGCTCGCTGATCCTTCGGGCCCTCGGGGTTTGGAGTTTGGAACTGCCCCTTGCAATCCATGCCACATTCCACGGTCTCTGAGCTGCTGTGTGCCGACCCTGTGCTGACCCAGAGGTGCCCCTGGGCAAGGTAAGGCCCTCACGGGGTCCGGGGCAGTGAGGCGGCAAGCCAGCCACTAAGGACTAAACGTGCTCAGAACTAGGTCTGACATACCTGTGCAGGGCTACAGAGGCCCACGGGGCACCAAGCCTATGCTGGCGTGTCACAGGGCCCGGGAGCAGTGTCCCCAGGCACCCAGCCTCCTTCCCCGTTGTGCCCGTTGAGGGACCTCTCCACCCCCATTCCGTGGTTTAGGCTAAATCAGTTTCTGTTGCATCCAAAGGATTCTGACTGATCCTGGAGATTTCCCAGGACAGCAACAGACAAGCTGGGCCCTAGAAGATTAGGAGTTGGCAGATGAGGGGTGGAAGGAAGGGTTTCAGGCAGAAGGAACCATATCTGCAAAGGCTAAGAGGCAAGAAGCTGATCAGAACAAGGGTGGAGGGCCGGGGTGGAGTGCAATTCTCTCCACACTCTGGGAAATGAAGTGAGAATCAGCAATGTGTCCTGAGGGGCTGCTCTGCGAAGCTGGGGAGGCAGGGCTGCCTCCCCAAAGGTCACCGGCAGCCCTCACAGAATGTTAAACAAAGGAGAAATGACTTACTCGGCGAACTGCCTGGGAAAGCTCATTCCGGCCACACTGTGGCGGCCCAGATGGAGGTGGGCAGCTGGCCAAGAGGCAGTTGGGAGGGACTGAGGCCAGGCGGACCAGCGGGGACAGAAGAGGACTGTCACCAGGGCATGAGGACTTGTGCGTCCGGGGAGGTGGGTGGGGAGGAAGGCAGAGGGCCTCAATCTGGGGTCCTGGGAACCTCCAGGCCCAGCTCAGCACAGAGCCTCGCTGACAGCCATGCCCTGAACCCAACAAGCCGTGGCCTGTCTCGAAGGTTCCCAGCTCTGCCCTGCCCCCAGATCCCTTCTTTCCTCTCACTTTCCTCCCCGCCCCACGCCCACAAGTTGAGTCGGCTGCCCTTCCCCTGGGACAGCAAGGTGCAATATTGGTCTTAATCCCCCTATTTCTTTCTGAGAGGAGAGAAGACCGAGTGCGAGCAGGGGAGGGGCGGAGAGAGAAGACGACACAGCATCCGAAACAGGTTCCAGGCTCTGAGCTGTCAGCACAGAGCCCGATGTGGGGCTCGAACTCATGGACTGCGAGATATGACCTGAGCCGAAGTCAGATGCTTAACCAACTGAGCCACCCAGGCGCCCCATCTGGTTTCAGACCTTTGGTCTCTGGAACCGGTGTTGCTCTTGAGCTACTCAAGTGGTCATTTGTTACAGCAGCTGGAGGAAGCTGATACACCGGAGTGATGGAAGCCATACATCTGCACCAAGGGGCGTGGACTCTTTCTCTGCACCCCCATTTTGTGCCCTCGATCTGGGCCCTATGAGGCAGCACAGTGCCCTCTACCTTCTCTGTGTGTGTGGTCAGGTAGGGGTGTGCCCAGCCAGTCTTGCCGGGGAGGGTTGGACATACTCCTCCCCCCCCCTCCCCTCCCCCCCCCCCCGAAGACTCAGTAATCAGCTCAGTGGAAGAACACTTAGCCACATCTGGGAGTTCGAGCTGATGTCTTTTTGGGTTTTCCTTGCACCAGGGCCCCTGACAGTATTCTCTCGGGGGAACTTACCCATGGTACGTAAATCCAGACACTAGTCCCTTTGGGGACTCGGACCCCCAATTTTATACCCAGCCCAAGGCAACCGTGATTATTCGAAGCCATTTAGGACAGTCCAGTTACCCATTTGTCCGGCTCCTCTTGCAGCTCGAGGAGGCGGAACGTGATGTAGCGCTGGCCAGTGAGACATGTGTAGAAGTCTACTGGGGGTTCCTGGGGACCCCTGTTTCCCGATGCTGCTGGCACCCCCTTCCCCGGTGCATTCTTCCTGTTCCAAAAGCAGAAGTGAAGCCTGGCACGATGGCGACCACCTTGTGACCAGGAGGTGACAGACACGGTCCAGACAATGGGTGCAAAGAGAGAAGACCACGTGCCCCACAGCCTCCATTGTGAGGTGAGCAAACCAATGCCAGGAACCGTCCGATCTGGCCTTGGAGCTACATGTGCGAAAGAAACGCTGTCTGAGGCACAGCCGGGCGGGATTTCCACTTGCAGCCAGACACGCTCACACAGTCCGTGCGGTGATGCGCAGCGGGTCATTGGAACGGAACAGCCTACCAGGCGCAATGGGAGCATCAGACTCAATGGGCGAGGGTGGCAGTGTCTTTAGAAAGAGTCCTGGGCAGCTGGCCAGCAGCGTGGGGGAGGGAAGTTGGGTCTGTACCTCACTCCACACATGAAAATAAATTGCACACGTATTAAAGGCGAGGAAAAGCTAAACCACAAAAATCTAGAAGCAGACAAAACTAAGTATTTCCAAATGGGAAGCGGGAAGTAAGGGTAAATCACAAGTCCAGCGGACTCTGGTTGGCCGGCTGGGAGGCACAGGGAGCCAGGTGCCGCCATCACAGTGGTGTTCACGCCGCAGAACCGAGCAGTTCTCCTGCACCTGCTGAGTGGCCCACCACGCAACTCAGTTCCGAAGCCATCCGCCCAGGGGTAGCAGTGGACCCCGCGTTACCTCGTGGCTTCAGCCTGTTCCCTTTACGGAGCCCGAAGGGACAGAAAAAGTGCACATGGGAGGACGCCTGACTGGCTTGGGGTCTGAGACCTGGAGCAGTGGAGCCTTTTCTTTGTTTGTTTATAAAGTTTATTTATTTGGGGGGGGGGCGTGAGACAGACACAGAATCCCAACCAGGCTATGCGGGGTCAGCGTGGAGCCCGATGCGAGGCTCCAGCTCACAAACTGTGAGATCGTGACCTGAGCTGAAATCCAGAGTCAGACACTCGGGGCGCTTGGATGGCTCAATTGGTGAAGCATCTGACTTGGGCTCAGGTCACGATCTCATGGTTCGTGGGTTCGAGCCCTGCGTCGGGCTCTGTGCTGACAGCTTGGAGCCTGGAGCTGCTTCGGATTCTGTGTCTCCCTCTCTCTCTGCCCCTTCCCCGCTTATACTTTGTCTCTCTCTCTCTCTCTCTCAAAAAATAAACATTAAAAAAAAAAGTCGGATACTCAACTGACTGAGCCACCCAGGTGCCCCTGAGTCTTATTTATTTATTTATTTGCTTATTTGAGTGAAACAGGGCTCAGGGTGGCCCCAGCACGTGTGCCGAGCCGTGCTCTTACACATCAGATAACGGCCCGGGGTTAGGCAGCCAACCCTGAGGAGATTTCCTGAAGAAGGAATTTTTTGAAAAATGAGAATACCGGCTTGGGGTCAAGAAGACTGTGGCCGGAGACGCCTGGCACTTGAACAAGGCCAGTTTAGACCCCCCGACGTACCACGTCTCCCCCATAGCAGTTCCTTCAAGTTTGTAGATTCCTCTCGGAAAATGCAAACGTAAGGATCTTTAAGCCTTCATCCTTTTTGGCCTGCTGAAGTTTCCTGCTTAAATTCTTCTCAGCAGCCTGTCTAAACACAGGGGCCCATGCGGATGGGGGAGGGGAAAGGCGATCCCTGAGGCGGGGGCATTTCCTACAGCTGAAACATTAAGGGATGAAACGGGAATGAAGGGCACCATGGGGTTTGGGGTCCTCAGAGGCAGGGACGGGAAATGGGGAGCAGAGTCCCAGAAGGAGGGACAAAGGGCTTGGTGGAGTTGGCAGTTGGCGGAAGACTGGCCCGACCCAAGGCCACCCGCTTTGCCGTGGTGACCCCTGCGCCCTCCCTCTGGTCTGTGCCTACGAACACAGAAGATGTAAACACAAAGCAGTGTGACTCAGAGGGTCCCTTTGAGTTTCTCTTTCCCCAGCTATATCTTTTTTTTTAACGTTTTTTATTTATTTTTGAGAGACAGAGATAGCGCGAGCAGGGGAGGGTCAGAGAGAGAGGGAGACACAGAATCCGAAGTAGGCTCCAGTCTCTGGCTGTCAGCACAGAGCCCGATGCAGGGCTTGAACCCATGAACTGTGAGATCATGACCTGAGCCAAAGCCAGATGCTTAACTGACTGAGCCACCCAGGTACCCCGTGAATCACATTTTTAAAAAGATTTATTTTTGAGAGAGAGAGAGTGAGAGAGAGAGAGCCAGTGGGGAGGGGCAGTGAGAGAGAGAGACACAGAATCTGAAGCAGGCTCCAGGCTCTGAGCTGTCAGCACAGAGCCCGATGCGGGGCTCGAACCCACAATAGTGAGATCATGACCTGAGCCAAAGCTGGATGCTTAACCGACTGAGCCACCCAGGCGCCCCCCAGCTATCTCTTTAGATATCATCAGAGTGACTCACAATCTCAATCACAGACTCAGAAAATGCACCTGGAGCCCCCACAGCACACAGGCCCTGACTGCCCACCAGTTTACCATCAATAGCCTTTGAGGCCACACCAGTTCCAGTAATTTATCTCCTGTAAGGAGCCTGATGGAAGACTGAACCCCAGATACCCCCCAACCCGAGCAGGCAGATGGACGTCATTCACGAGGACAACCTGAGAACAAAAAGAGAAGATGTATTAGCAAATATCAACACCCACACAGTGTCCTGTGGTGTAAACAATCTTCAGGCAAAAAATTAGATTATCTTTTTGTAGAGCACGTATATGAGAGGCAATGATTTCTTTTCCAATCAAGAACGGTGGAATTAGCATCTGTGCTTTTATGGAACAGGGAGACCTTTTCATGACTAATCTTCATAGTTTGATGGTTTAGGGCTTATTCCTCCTCTCCTACAGTTTCTCAGTAGACCTTGCCTTTCTCCCCTTGCGCCCCCCCTCAACGCATTCACTCAGATGAGAAAGGTAAGCCTTTAGAAGGAGTACAATTTTTGTTCTTGGTGGAGGAACACAAGGCAAGTGCATTGGTAGCTGTGTTGTTTCAAGACCTAAAAGAGGCAGCAGTAAAGATTCTGCTGCGTAAAAATGTTAAGGCGAGAACCGGGGAGGTGGAGAATTTCCCAGATGAATATTCTATTTTTAATTCAAGGGGAAATTCTTTGTTTTCAATGTCAGGTTGCCCAGCACTCCAACAAATGTGACCACACTTGTAGGAAATTTTCTAAATCAAAATTTGTGATTAAAAGAAAAAAACGTTCAAAAGCCGTCCAGCGTCAGCAGTTTCTCTCCTTGTTCTGCCCGTAGCGGCGTTCACCACCCCCTGGCGCTGCACCCCGCGGATAGAAATAGAGAACAGTTACCATTCTCTTACCCAAAAGAGGACCAAAGCCTCCCCCTTCTTCTTTTGTCTGGGTTTGACATGATACTATTCTGAGTCTGAGGTGCCAGAGTTTGCGCTGAGAAGTTAATTACCAGGGGCTTGTGAATTTCTTTATTAAGTTGACGCAAGAGAGAATTCTATACAACGGGGAATAATTCAATGAGCCATTGTTGGAGTTATGCTTTGAAATCTCAAAATACACACTAAGCGTCATTGTTGGCAAAGCTGGATTTAACCTTAGACTGTGGTAACGAGCAAGATGGGGTCAGTGGGGGTAACCGTGACCCTCCCGGTGGGGCGTCTCCATTTCTCCTGGGGTGTATCCATTTCTCCAGGCTCCGTGACCGCGGTTTCTGCGGTTTCCAAAACCACCGCGCAGAGTACATGTTTGTTCTTATCACAAAGTCACAGGACTCAGCAGTTAAGAAACTTCCCGAGGTCTCAGAGATTGAGTAAGACTCCAACCAACGTGTTTCTCTCCAGATCAATGTCCTTTTAAATACCCCTATTATCTTTCTGCTAACATACCAAGTTGTCTGACTGTAAGGTAAAAAGGTCTTAAAAGTATACATACAGAAAAGATAGAGTATCAGTAAAAGAATGACGATTAGACGGAAAACGGACTTACCAGTCGCAGCAATGGGAGCCAGGAAGCAACACAAAAACATTTCCAGAATGCCAGGATTGTGAAACTAACACACGATGGATAACAATCAAGAGATCGCCAGCAACAGATCCCAACCCGGAGGATGTACTTTGGGAAGAAGGAAAGCAATCCCAAAAGAAAAGGTCTGAGATGGAAGAAGAAACAGGCAAATAAATGGGCAAACGTGCAATGTGGAGAGACTCAGACAGACATCAACTGCAGAAAATCGTAATAATACCATTTATTTTGAGAAATTAAAAACAAGTTAAAGCCAAGGCAATTTCAGGTGGCCACTGTAATTTGCCGGCCCAGTGAGAGAGGGAAGAGGATGGACTGACGTGTGCAGACGTCACTGAAGCAAACGGCTCAGTTATTGAATTGCTCGCTCAGCTCCAAATCGCCCTCCTCTATCTGGCGTGTCTGCGTTTGCCATGATCGCTGTTAGGTTCTGCGGATAGGGGGCGCTAGAGAGGGAGACTGTAAAGCTAGAGGAGGAAGAGGGGTCTTGCTCCTCCCTGTTTGCTTCTTGTCTGGGAGTGGTATTCCAGCAAAGCCTGTTCACCCTCGGCTCACAGCAGCATGCAATCCAGGTGCAGGGTTTCCAGCACACGCAAACCGACTCCCCCTGCCGTCCCCCGCCCCCTCGGAGACACTGGCGCAGCCAGCAGGGCTCATCAGAGCGCTTCCCAGGCACGGGGGAGGGGGCCCTCCTTAACATTCTACTTGGCAATTCCAGACTCTTCCCTTTGATTCCTCAGCTGCCCCCTGTGGTTGCCAGCCCCGGGAAAACTTCACAGAGTTCTCTTTATACGTTTTCTGTTACTTAGTTAACAACTGAATACCTAGTTAAGAAGTCTTTCCATTAAAATCCTCTTTGTTCAAACAGCGGGGATGATGTCTGTGTCCTGACTTCTCTAATGCAGCTTTAGAAATTAATACATTTCTAAGGATTTCTAGAAGTTGGTGTCATATAGACTCTATTGGAAATGTAAAAACAATGCACGTCTTAAGTAAAAACACTTCAGTAAACCTTGGGAGAATTATTTTATAATGTCGGAAAGAAGGAGATTTTCCAACTATCACACAAAGTTAAAAGCCACAGAAAAGGGGAGGAGGAAGGAAAATTTGACTATCTAAACTAAACTTCTGAATGGGAAAAAAAATGGTTGTAAGTAAAATAAAAAGACAAAGTCAAACTGGGGAAAAGACATATAATTCATATTAGAATCAGTGCCTAATATATAAAGAGCTCCTACAGATAAACAAGAGACTAACCGCCCCAAAGAAATTGGCAAAAGAAATGATCAAACTATTCATTAAACAAAAGAAATACAGGGGCACCTGGGTAGATCATTCAGTTAAGCGTCTGATTCTTAATTTGGGCTCAGGTCATGATCTCATGGTTACTGACTTGGAGATCCGTGTGGAGCTCTCTGCTAACAGTGCAGTCTGCTTGGATTCTCTCTCTTTCTGCCCTCCCCGGCTCGTGCTTGCTCTCTCCCTCTGTCTCACAAAATAATTAAAAAAAAAAAAAAAAAGAAATACAAGTAACTTTTAAAAAATGAAACTTCTGGGGCGCCTGACTGGCTCAGTTGGTTAAGTGTAAGACTTCAGCTCAGGTTATGATCTTGCAGTTTGTGAGTTTGAGCCTCAAGTCAGGCTCTGTGCTGACAGCTCACAGCTTGGATCTTGCTTTGGCTTCTGTGTCTCCCCCTCTCTCTGCCCTTCCCCCCTCACACTCAGTCACTTTCTCACAAATACACATTAAAAATATTGTTTTAGGGGCGCCTGGGTGGCTCAGTTGGTTAAGCGTCCAGCTTCGGCTCAGGTCATGATCTCACAGTTTGTGGGTTCGAGCTCCGCGTCGGGCTCTGTGCTGACAGCTAGCTCAGAGCCTGGAGCTTGCTTCGGAGTCTGTATCTCCCTCTCTCTCTGACCCTCCCCTGCTCATGCTGTCTCTCTCTATCTCTCAAAAATAAATAAAAAACATTTAAAAAAATTTTTAACATTGTTTTAAATGAAACTTTTATTGAGGAATAATTTTAGATTTACAGAAAAGTTGCGAAGATAATAGAGAGTTGCCCTGCATGTTTTCTCCACGTTCCCTGGTGCTAACATTTTACGTAACTGCGGTGTATTTGTGGAAACGGGGATAATAACATTAAGACATCACTATAGGCTAGACTACAGGCTTGCTACTTTTTCTACTAATGTCCTTCTTCTGTTCCAGGGTCCAGATCCAGGGCCCCACATTACATTTACACACCTCCTAGGCCACCTTTCCTTGTTTATCACATGACCTTGACCATTCAGAAGACTAGCGGTCAGGTATGTTGTACAAAGTCCTGAGTTCACGATTGTCTCACGTTCTGTGTGTGTGTGTGTTTCATGATCAGGCTGGAGCTACAGTCTGGGGGAAGAACACCACAGGAGTGAGTCCCTCTCAGCACTCACATCAGTGGGGGGGGGGGGGGCGGGTGCACGGTATCCAGATGACGTCAGGTGTGATGGCAGCCTGGATCATTCGGGTAGGGTGGTGTTGGCCAGATTCCTCCACCGCTAGACTTCCGTCTTCTCTTTCCAGTCTCTGTTCGTAGGAAGCCATTCACTAAGTCCAGCCTACACTCACGGGACGGGGAATTAAACTTTACCTTCTGGAGCAGAGAGTACCTCAATAAGAGGGCTCCGAATTCCTCTCCACAAAAGATTTGCCCATTTCCCCCTATTTATTTATTTATACAATCCTTTATTTATGTCCATGTGGACACATGTATATTTAATTTCTACTTCTGTCTATAGCGCAGCCCTAGTGTGTGGGTTGTTTTCATTTGTTAGCACTTCCTTACTTGTTTTTTTTTTTCAAGTAGGCCTCCCACCCAGTGCGGGGCTCGAACCCACGACCCTCCCTGAGATCAAGGTCCAAGCTGAAATCAAGAGTCAGATGCACAACCGACTGAGCCACCCAGGCGCCCCAGCACTTCCTTTCTTCGGACGCTACAAGATGCTCTGGGCTTAGCTTGCGTCTTCCCTGTCCCAGGGAATCAGCCATTTTTCCAGGCAGTCCTGGCTCCTTTTATCAGAGAATGGCATTTAGGAACTAATATCTGTATGAATGACATTAAAACATATGACAGACGTTCTAACTCATAATCACAGAAATGCAAATTAAAGCTAAAATGACAGCATTATTCATTAATAGAGCAACAGGGAAGAAAATTTGACAGGATACTCCACTGGCAAAGTTGAGGGGTAAATAAAACTTCACACTATGCCTGCGCATGGAAAATGGCGGCATGGAAGGCATGGAAGGCACCGGAGGCATCAGTGGCAGGCTTCCAGCAACAGCCATCAACATTCAAATGCCCGTGTACTTGACCTAGCAATTCCACATCTAGTGATATGCTTGCCCACTTATGAAATGACGTGAAAAAAAGTTTTTTATGAAAACATTGTTTATAAATTTGAAAAACCATAGCCAACCAAAATCTTCATCAATAAAGATCTGGGTATTTAGATTTGGTACATCCATTCAGTGGAATATGATGCCACAATTAAAATAAATGAAGAGGAACTTTCCTGGATTCTGTATATAAAAGGACAAAAATACTTCAAGAAAAGGAAACAAAATAAAATAAATGAAGAGGGCACCTGGGTGGCTCAGTTGAACAAGTATCCAATTCTTGATTTTGCCTGAGATCATCAACTCACCGTCGTTAAACTGAACTCCATGTCAGGCTCCACACTCGGTGTGGAACTTGCTTAAGATTCTCTCCTTCCGCCTCTCCCCTGCTCATGCACGCTCAAGAAAAGGAAGAGGGGCGCCTGGGTGGCTCAGTCGGTTAAGCGTCTGACTTTGGCTTAGGTCATGATATCATGGTTCATGAGTTCGAGCCCTGCCTCGGGTCCTGTGATGACAGCTTGGAGCCTGGAGCCTGCTTCAGATTCTGTGTCTCCCTTTCTCTCTGACCCTTCCCTGCTCACTCGCTCTCTCTGTCTCAAAAATAAATAAACATTTAAAAAATTTTGTTAAACAGAAGGAAGAAATAAAAGAATAAATAAACAAATAAATAAGCTTTTTACACACTGATGTAAAGGAATAGAATTTGTCGAAGAAAGGGGGAAGGAATATACACATATTTACATGTGCACATAATACATATTTATATGCTCATCTATATACATTTTGCTTTATGCACATAAACTATCTGTGGAAGGACACTCAGGTAATGACCAGGATTAGTTGCCTATGAGGGGATGCCTGGGGGATGGGGTAGAAGATTAGTTTTCTGTATAGACCTTTTGGCTTTTGAAGCTTTAATTTTATTTTATATTTTTTAAATGTTTTAATTTATCTTTTAGAGAGATTGAGAAATTGAGCAGGGGAGGTGCAGAGAGTGGGCGGGGGGGGGGGGAGGGCGGTGGACAGAGGATCCAAAGCAGGCTATGTGCTGACAGCAGACAGCCTGATGTGGGGTTTGAACTCCCAAATCCTGAGATCATGACCTGAGCCAAAGTCGATGCTTAACTGACTGAGCCACCTAGGCACCCCCTTGAAGCTTTTTAAATGTATCCCCCAACCAAAATTGAAATTGTTGTAACCCTATGCCTGTTTAAAAAATCATTTTTAAGTCAATTGAGAAATGATCATGGAAATTTAAAAATAAATAGAACTGAATGGGGGTGAAGATATTATCCATATAAATAGGATACAGTTAAAGCAGTACTGATAGGCAAATTCATAACCGTAAATACATATATTAGCAAAGAACTAAGGCAGAAATGGATGAACATTTCAAATGAGGCCACCAGAGAGAAAAGTATCTCGGATGTTTGCCGAATCTGTACATTAACCACTGTTTTAAATAATAAACAAACGAATCAACTTTTGATTCTATCCCCAAGTACTTGGAAGAGCCTGAGGAACACAACTCGTAGGAACCACTCCTCTCCTGGTTGGAGCTTTAAGGCCGTGAGAAATTCAGAGACTATCAGCGCTCCTGCTCGTGGCCCTCCTTCTCCTGACCCCTGCCACGGGCCTCCGAAGGTGCCCTCTCCCCACAGTGTAGCCTGCGCTTAGGGGCCCCAAAGAGGAAGTAAAGTCAGAATGATAATCAACATTTAGGAATACAGTTAACGAGGTGATGTGCATGGCCAGCCTCGAGGAAACTATATTCCAAATCAGGTGAACTCAAGCTAGGATGGAGAGGTTTCTGGAAAATGGTGAGGCAGCCCCAGAAGTCTGTTTTGTTGAGGAACAGGGAGCAGGGAGGAAAGAACAATCCATCCACAAAAGTGGGCATCGCAGGAGCCTGAGATCACAGTGGGGGGGGGAGGGGGTCTACCACCCAGCCCAGTTCCCTGCCCAGCCTGGGCACATCTGGCTCCACAACAGGAAACCTGAAAGGGCTGTTCTTGAAATCTGGGCACAAAGGGCTCAATCCCTAATCCCATCCGCAGACCAGAGAGAGGGGCTTTCTTCTCCATCTCCCACCCGGAGCGCGGGGAGGGCAGAAGCCAGGAGGCTGGGAGCCAGCGGAAGCAGGCACCTGTGTGCTACCCCTCAGTGGTGTTGGTGCCTGGCGGATGCTGGGAGCTGGGTGCCCGGACATGGACACAGGGGAGATGCCCAGGAATATTGGGGAGGTGGATTAACAGAGCTTTGCAAGGGGGCTGAGACCCCAAACGAGGATGGGGATGGACTCACCACAACTTTTCCCGGACCCGTGGCCCCAGCCACCCCGAGGCACCATCGGTGCCCGCAGCTGGGGAGGCCTCGGGCAGCGCCAACAGTGAATGCTCAAAGCCCCCCAACCACAGGGAACAGCTTTTTTAGCCCATCTCAGGTCACATAGACAGTAATCCCGGTCTCTCAAAAGCACGAGGCAATTGACACCTGCTCACAGAATAGAGAATAAAACACTTTGCGATTTTCAGGACAGACGAGAGCGCCATAAAGGGTTACTTTAACACCAGATCTAAAATGTACACCCATTCTACAAAGTACGCGTCTGCAAGTGTTTTCACTTTAGAATATTACAAACACAATCTCCCAAGGACTTAAAGACTCTGATTTTGAATTACAGAAGGTAAAATGCAAGAAGCCTGCCATTTGAAAATTGGAATAAATGTCAACCGAACGGCACAAACAGCAGAACCATGATTTTATGGGCAAAACAGATTTCTTCAAGCAGTATCAAAAGGCCTGAGTCGAGCAGTTACTTTGAATATCCTAATTTCAAAGAAATTTGCTCCTCTTTGCCGAAGCACTTTGCATTGTCGGAACACAAGAGCGAAAAGACGCTTCACCACAAACATGTTATTAGGCAAATATTTTTCTTTGGTCTGATGCCCATAAATCTGCCAAGCCAACTTGCCAGCACATTGCCAGAGGCATTCTGGCCTGGGATCAGCAGGGTCCCACGAGTCCAAATCAGAGCAGCGCCAGGGCGAGGCCCCACCGGGTGTCACTCCCAGGGGCGGTAGGTGTGAGCAGGCACATCACCGACAGCCGCGGGGCCCTCAGGGACCTCGGGGTCCTTGTTGACTGTTCCACAAGCAGGTGCTACCGGCTGGTCAGCCAGGCTCCCTCTGCTGATTTTGCGCACAACTCCGGGTCCTCACACCAGAAACAAGGGGCTCCCCCTCCAGAAGCATCCTGGCCAAAAGACACTGCCTCCGCAGTGGAAAGAAATTCCCGGAAACCACCCTCCCGCTCAAGCCAAAACCAAACCCCAGAGGACACAGCCTCCTGAGAGAAGGGTCATGACCTTGTGTCTGGCGTAGGGGTGAACTTGAGGGCTGTGAGTCAGCCTCTACACGAATTCTTATACCCGCTGCCCAGGGATCCAAAGCGGCATCTCAGTTTGGAGAATAGTTTAGCCACACCTGATAAATGGAGATGGAATGCACTTAGGTCCCCATCGGAGTCTGTCCCCTAGAGCTGGCCACACACACACACTCAGGTTCACGTGTTAGTGGAGAAACTGGAAACATCCAGAATGCGCATCACCAGCAGAATGGACACATAGATCATGGTATCCTGGAACCACGGACTGCTAAGTCAGGTAAATGGATGAGCTGAAGCTACGCGCCTCACCACGGACGCGCCTCAAAACACATCCTGCGTGAGGAAAGCATATTGCTGAATATACCGTACGATGTTTTCCTGTAAAATTCAAAGAGATACAAAATGGTACTACTTCTGAGGTCATTCATATGGAATAAAAATTGTCCCCCTGCCTGGGATGGGGAACACTCACGGGACAGAGAGAGCCACCAGGTGAGGGCACACAGAGGTTTCCGGAGGCCGTGTGTGGATGTTCATTATATCAGTCTTGTTACTTCTTTTTGCACGCTTGCAATAGCTCGTTAAGAAAACAGCAATAGGGGTGCCTGGGTGGCTCATTTGGAAAAGTGTCCAACTCTTTTTTTTTTTTAATCCAAGTTGGTTAATATATAGTGTAATAATGATTTCAGGAATAGAATTTAGTGATTCATCCCCTACATACAACACCCAGTGCTCATCCCAACCACCGCCCTCCTTAATACCCAACACCCCGCCAGCACCCCTCAGTTTGCTCTCTGTAGTGAAAAGTCTCTTATGATTTGTCTCTCTCTCTGTTTTTATATGATATTTGCCTCCCTTCCCTTATGTTCATCTGTTTTGTATCTTTTTTTTTTTTTGAGACAGAGAGAGACAGAGCATGAGCGGGGAGGGGCAGAGAGAGAGGGAGACACAGAACTGGAAGCAGGCTCCAGGCTCTGAGCAGTCAGCACAGAGCCCAACGTGGGGCTTGAACCCACGAACATGAGATCATGACCTGAGCTGAAGTCAGAGGCTTAACCGACTGAGCCACCCAGGCGCCCCTGTTTTGTATCTTAAAGCCTTCATATGAGTGAAGTCATATGCTATTTGTCTTTCTCTGCCTGAGTTAGTTCGCCTAGTATAGTTCCATCCACATTGTTGTAAGTGGCGAGATTTCAATGTGTTTTGATCACCGAGTAATACTCCACTGTATATACACGCCACATCTTCTTTATCCACTCATCAGCCCATGGACATTTGGGCTCTTTCCATGCTTTGGCTATTTTTTGTCAGTAGTGCCACTATAAACATTGGGGTGCACGTGCCCCCCTTCAAATCAGCACTCCTGTATCCTTTAGATAAATACCAGGTAGTGTAATTGCTGGGTCCTAGGGTCGTTCTGTTTTTGACTTTTTGAGGAACCTCTATATCGTCTTCCAGAGTGGCTGCACCAGTTTGCATTCCCACCAACAATCCAAAAGCGTTCCTCTCTCTCCGCATCCTCGCCGGCATCTGTTGTGGCCTGAGTTGTTGATGTTAGCCGTTCTGACGGGTGTGAGGGGGTGTCTCATTGTGGTTTTATTTGTTTTTCCCTGATGATGAGTGATGTTGAGCATCTTTTCATGTGTCTGTTGGCCCTCTGCATGTCTTCTTTGGAGAAGTGTCCATGTCTTTAGCCCATTTCTTCCCTGGATTATTTATTTTTTGGGTGTTGAGTTTGATAAATTCTTTATAGATTTTGGATACTAACCCTTTATCTGATATTCATTTACAAATGAATATCTTCTCCCATTCCATCAGTTGCCCTTTAGTTTTGCTGATTGTTTCCTTCACTGTGCAGAAGCTTTTTATCTTGATGAGGCCCGAGTAGTTCATTTTTGCTTTTGTTTCCCTTGCCTCCAGAGACATGTCAAGTAAGAAGTTGCTGTGGCCGAGGTCAAAGAGGTTATTGCCTGTTTTTTCCTCTAGTGTTTTGATGGCTTCCTGTCTTACACTTAGGTCTTTCATCCATTTTGAGTTTATTTCTGTGTGTGGCATAAGAAAGCGGTCCAGGTTCATTCTTCTGCATGTCCGTCCAGTTCTCCCAACACCATTTGCTGAGGTGTCTTTTTTCCATTGGATATTCTTTCCTGCTTTGTCAAAAGATGAGTTGGCCATACGTTTGTGGGACCATTTCTGGGTTTTCTATTCTGTTCCATTGACCTGAGTGCCTCTTCTTGTGCCAGTGCGTCCAGCTCTGGATAGCAGCTCAGGACGTGGTTTCACGGTCATGGGATTGAGCCCCGAATGGGGCTCTGTGCTGAGCATGGAGCCTGCTTGGGGTGCTCTCTCTCCCTCTCTCTCTCTGCCACTCTCTCTCTCTCAAAATAAATAAACAATTTTTAAAAACAGCTAAAAGATGGAAACCATCCAAATGGCCCCAAGTGGCCCATTGACAGATGAATGGATAAATACAATGTGGTTGTGTTTAAATGTACTTGGGATTCGCTCTAATCAGCTATGGTAAGACATGTGGATTCAAAAGTGATTGTCATGAAGAAGGAAGCGGACATTCACAGATCCCTCGATGGAGGAGACAGGGCCACGTGGGGAAGCCCAGAGTCGGTCAGGAGGTCGAGAAGCAAGAACATGGCCCAGCGCCTTTACTGGGGTATTTGTGGCAAGGAATGGAACCAGAGGGCAAGTCCCCAGGTAAGGTTAGGATTGGAGGGTTTGATTAATTCTGGTGGGCGCTGGGCAATAATGGTAGCCCCAAGTTGCCCAGAACCTGGCCTTGGGGTGATTTAGGGGAGGAGGAATATTGTCTTGGTTTGTGAGTTTGATAAAAGAGACGTTGGGACATGGGATCTGGGTTGGTGGTTTGTATATCAAAGGTGGACTTGTAGGGGAGACATTTGCTATCGCTATGAACTAGCTAACCCTGGGAGAGGCAGTCTCGGGTAATGATCTCACGATTCATGAGTTCGAGCCCCGTGTCAGGCACTGTGCTGACAGTGTGGAGCCTGCTGGGAACTCTCTTCTCTTCATTTGCTGCCTCTACCCCACTCATTTTCTCTCTCTCTCTCTCTCCTTCTCAAAATAAAAATACAAAAAAAGAAGAAAATATGGTCAATACAGTGAATTATACACACAGTGGAACATTACTCAGCCTTAAGAAGGAAGGAATTTCTGACCGATGAGTAAACCTTGGAGCCACATCCTGTCAAGTGAAACAGGCCAGTCACTAAAAACACCGACCATATGATTCCACTCATGTGGAACAGTCAAGTTCACAGAGACAGAAAGTAGAAAGGTGGTTGGTTGCTAGGGGCTGGGGGAGAGGAGGGTGGGGAGACAGCGTTTAGCGAGGAGGCAGAGTTTCTGTCGGAGGCGATAAGAATGTTCTGGAGATGGATGATGGTGATGGTTGCATAATAATGTGAATGTATTTCATCCAACTGAATGGTTCAAATGGTAAATTTAATGTTAGGTCTATTTGACCACGATAAACGGAACCACTAAATGTTAAAAGACTTCTTTCACATAATGTACGTGATTCTTTTTATTCTCAGCTGACTCTACATGTAACTGGGATATTTTCTGAGATTCCTAAATTTTTCCAACCCTATTAGATAAAACGCATTGATAAAACAGAACAAAACAGCACAGTGATTCGTGGAACTTATTCCTAAGACTGGGGTGATCCATCCCATCCGGGATTCCTGGGAGCAGGGCCCGAGATTTTTTTTATGTCTTTTTCTTACTGGGGAACTTCTGGACACCAGGCGACAGTGTGCTGCCGCTTCTCAAGGTCCGGGGGAGCACACACGCACGGGAGCACGCAGCCTCCGCTTGAGTCCGTTCCGCCCACGCTGACCAGTGCATGTCAGGGCTGGGCTCTGTTCCAGGGACCGGTGAGGTTGGACCCAAGCCCGGCTGCTGCTCTCAGAGAACAAAAGACACCAAGGTGGGCTTGCCAAGTATTCCAGAAGGACTGAATGTGAGAAGAGCAGGTACACAGAGCAAGAGGAGAAGGAGAGACAGGCCTTCCAGGCAGGAGGGCTGGGGAGACCCACCGAGGGAGGCATTTGGAAGGACTCCTGAGATTCGAATGCCACCCCCAGCGGTTAGCAGTGGGGACAGGGAGGCATGCTAACTGGGTCACACAGCGTCTGGCAGGAAGGGAGTGGGAGCCGTCAGATCTGCACAAGGCAGAGAAAATCTCTTCCAGGGATACAGCTGGACAAATAGTTGAGTTCCGGGCAGTGGACCCAATCCCTGGCTAAGCACTTGGCCTTGACTAGAAAGGCCACTGGGAGCCAACGACCAAGCCTGTTCCAGGACAGGAATAATCAGAGCAGTGCCTCCGGGAGCTCATTCCTCTGCCAGGCAAGGAGGGAAGAGGCTGGGGGCCCAGGGGTAGACAAGACCCGCAAACCCCACAAGATCGCACAAATAGATATAAGCTGGCAACTGCGGCCGCCGTTCCCAAGGGGAAGTACAAGTTCAGAGGGAGGTACACAGGCGGATTCCGTGTGGCTCAGAGACACCTCCCTGGGGAAGCCACGGGAGAGTCAAGGACCTCGACGTAAATAGACACCAACAAAGTGAGGAGGAGAAGCCAGAGGTTCCCAGCAGAAGGAGCAGCATATACAAAGGGCCTGTGGCAGGACGAAACACGGGGCATTCTGGGAGTCCAAGAAAGCATGTGGCTGGAGTAGAATGAGGAACAGGCTGCAGAGGGAAGTAGAATCCTTAAATAAAAGATGCACCATCATTTATCTGACCAGTCACCTCCGATGGTCCCATGGCTTCAGACACTGGCCACGCTCCCCAGCTGCTGGGGTGACGCCCAGCTGTGAATCTCCAGGCCACGCCCCAGACTCACAACCACCTGTCTACCTTACATGCCCTGCTGATGGCTGACGGGCCTCTCTCCCCCAGCAACTCCAGCCCTGATGCTCCCCAGTCTTCCTCCTTCTCCACAGTGGCGGCAGCAGCCACCCAGCTGCAGGTGACCTTGGTGTTTTCCTCGGTTCCTGCCCCTCCTCTCCCTTCCGCCCCCCTCCCTTCAGACGCCTTCAGATCCTCTCTGCTGGCTGTGTGCCTCCCCCAGACACCGCGCTTTCCTTCCCACGCTGGCACCTGCCACTTTTTCCAGCCCCAGGGGCCCCTTTAACTGAATGCCCCGGAGACTGCGCCTTTATTTGGCCTCCTGTCCCCTGATCCTGCTTCCCTACTTTCCTCCCTCTCGTGGGGCGCTTCCTCAATGAATCCTTTGCATTCGAGTCCCCGTCTCGCCGTCCATGTCTGTGACAAGCCCATCTAACGATTCTCCCCATCTCCATGGCCGCCCCGTCAACAGCCTCCTAGCTGGCTCCTCTCTTGCCTGCCCTTCCCCTTCCTCATGCCCCACCCAAACCCTACCACTGCCCGAGGAAAGTCATCTGGGTCGGCCGGGAGCACCTTCCTGGGTTCCTCCGGGACCCAGCTCTGCCAGGGCTGTGGTCACGGCCCGGTGCCTGGCAAGCAGGAATCGCCCTGGCATTGACATTTACTAGCTGTGTGATCTGAAACAGGTTTCTTAGCCTCTCTGTGCCTAGGGTTGCTCATTTGCAAAATGGGTTTATTAATCCATCCTACAAGAGGCCTGGGAAGAATGTAAAGCACTTAGCACAGGGCCCACTCAATAAATATCGGCCACTCTTCATTCCTCTAACCCATGGAGCACACTGCATGGAGCGCCTGCTAAGCGATCGGCACCGTTTTAGAAGCTTGAGAGGAACAGGGAAGGTCCCTCCCTTGTGAGGCTGGCGCTCTAGCAGGGGAGGCAGACAATAAGCAACGAATTTAACAAATAAAAGGGGCACCCAGTAAGCTAGAAGGCAGTGAACACCCAGAAGAAAGACAGCAGAGCGGAGCAAGGGGCCGTAGGGACGGCCAGTAATGCAGTTTACTTAGGGTGCTCAAGGCTGGCATCATCGAAAAGATGGCGAATGAGCAAAGACTTAGAAGCGAAGGGAGTAAGCCACGCGGATGTCTGGGAAAATGCATTCCGAGCAGAGGGCAGAGCCAGCGCAAAGGTCCTGAGGTAGGAGACGCGGTGGCTGAAGAGCAAGGAGACAGGTGGGACGCGGGGAAGTCGGGGGAGTGGTAGGAGATAAGACGCTGGGAGTCTACACTCCAGTTCAAGAAACATGATTCAATGGAAACAAATGCATAATGAGCTTTTTCCTTTCGGTTTTTTATATTTTGGGTGTTTTTCCCCAGGAGAGCACAGGCAGGGAAGGGGCAGAGAGATGGGGACAGAGGATCCGAAGCGGGCTCCGCGCTGACAGGCTGACAGCAGTAGCCTGATGTGGGGCTCGAACTCACAAACCGCGAGATCATGACCTGAGCTGAAACCAGGTGCTCAACCGACTGAGACCCACCAGGTATCCCTCTAACTGGTGTTTTAAATCATACATTTCAAAACGAGTTAAAGCTCGGAAAAGGAAATCCTTTTACAGTAAAGAAAGCTCTGGGGTTGTGAGGAAGAAAGGCAGAAACCTCACGTCGTCCTCAGAGGTCTTCTCCTGGCCCTCTGGAGCGTGGGCCGTGTGACAGTGCGGTGTGGCCTCCTTACCTGACGGGTCCCTGTTCCCCCTTCCCCGGCCACAAGTGGGCCCAGCCGCCCCCGGGGGCCATTCTGGAGCCTCATGATCTACAGGATCGGCCATTAAGGGCCTGGTCGGGCCAGTAGAGCCAAATCCATCCGCCAGAGGGCTGGCCGCCGGGTACCATTCCGCGTCAGTGATTCACCCTTAACTGATGCAAGGCCGGGGCTGGAGGTCACGGCTTGGTGGGGCCGGGGGTTTATTTGAATGGGGGTCACTGCCTCTGGGTCTAACTTAAACGTTGGGAAGTTCTTTAAACCTTTCTTATCTTCTCTGGGAAGTTCTTAAATGTTTCTTATCTTCTCGGGTTTGTCTTCACGATGGTATGTCACCCAAGGGGAGGCCCAAAGGGAGGTCCTTCCAAAAATGCTGTATCTTGAAGGAATTTCAAAATACCTTTCATAAGTGACCACCCCACACTTCCCTGGCTCTGCCTTCTGAGTCTCTCTGGCCAAGATCGCCCCCTTCCCAAACTTTCCCTCCCCACGAAAAGGCTTTGAGTAGTAACTTTTGGCTCCAAGGAAATAGTCCATCGTTGCTAGAGTTGGCAGGAGCCCGGCAGCCTCAGGGCAGTGTGGCGAGGCACCCCCAAGCCCATGCCCCCCCCCCCAACTCCTGAGAAGTAACCCTGGAGAGAGAATGGGCCTCCGCATGGCTGCCTCCCCAGCCTTCCTTTCTCGGCTTTCAGCCGCCCCTGAAGTCTTCTGTTTCGTTGTCTCACGGCCCAGCACCTGCTTCCCTTAAGTCTGTGTGTTTGCTTCCTGGTCTGTCGTCTGTCTCCCGCACCCTGTGCCCAGCCAGGCTGTTGGCTCTCGGAGGGCAGGGTCCTGCCGTCGCCCTTACCGTCACTCAGGTCATGATCTCGCAGTTCATAGGTTCGAGCCCCACACCGGGCTCTGTGCTGACAGCTCGGTGCCTGGAGCCTGCTTCCCATTCTGTGTCTCCCTCTCCCTCTGCCCCTCCCCCCCCTCTAAGCAAAAAGAAGAACCCTCAGACGAACCCCACCAAGAGACATTCTACAGAATTGCCGACCTGTACTCTTGCAAAGGGTCAAGGTCATGAGTGTCAAGAAGAGACTGAAAACCAGTCACAGACTGAAGGAGACTGGAGATGTGACAGCCTAGTACATACACCCTGTGACCCTGGATTGGGTCCCACGGCTGTTGATGTGGCGAGAACGCGGGAGTGTGGAGGCTCTGATGTTGACGCCGTGCTGCGGTGCTGCAGAAGGACGTCGTTCTGGGCAGGAAACGCACCGGAAGTACTTGAGATAATGAAGCATCAGATTGGCAACGTGATCTCAAATGGTTCAGAGGGGGGTAGGAACCATGTGTGCCGTTCTTAACAGTTTTCCCAAGTAGGAGACCATTTCAAAACTCAAATTATTGGGGCACCTGGCTGGCTTAGTCGGTAGAGCACATGACTCTTGATCTCAGGATTGTGAGTTCAGGTTGTGTGTTGGGCGTGAAGCCTACTTAAAAGAAATTTTTTTTTCATTATCTTCAGCGTTATTGAGAGACCCGAAGCCTTAAAATTAGACCTAGACAAACCAAAACTTAGGTGGTCTGTGATAATTCTCTAACAGCAAAAGTTAAAACTTAACCCGACCTGCTTGTTCTGCTTCTGTGCATGCGCTTGGGGGCGCTATGTGTGGGGTGGAGTCAGCCATGTGGCTCGACATTGGGGCGGGAAGGATGGGACGTTCAAATTGTGGCGGGATCCAATCAGGAAATGTCAAATATCTGAACTCAGATGTTGACCAATGTAAGCGCTGTAACGGTGAAACGCCCCTGACTTGTTTTTGCCTGTTAATCAAAGGGACGTGTCCGGCCCGCCCGGGGCTCTCTGGCTCCCTCCGCTCCACCAGCTTGGAGTGTGCAGAGAACCCAGGTTCGAACCTGAAATAAACGACCCTTGCTGTTTGGCTTTGACACTGGACTCTGGTGCATCTTTCTTGGGGACCCCCGGTGAATCGGGCATTTCATATGGGGGCTCATCCGGGATTTTTTCCCCCCCGAAAGCCCACCAGACCCCGAGTCAACGGGTCGCTTCTGACTCTGATCGGTAAGTGAGCCGGCTCAATCCGTCTGTCCGTCTATTTCCCTGTTTTGTCAGTGTCTAAAGTGTCTGATTGTGTCAGTTATCTTGGTAAAGCCGGTAAAGCCCGCGGGTTCGGTGTTGGGGCTGGCAAGAGCCCTGGCGGACGCACTGTAGGGCAGCCAGCCGGGAACGGAAGGAGACGTCCTCCAGCTCCCACCTGGGCGCTGTTTGTGCCATCGTGGCTCTGCGGGTGAGTATAAGTTCCGAGACCCCGTGGCGCTGTAAGGATGCCGGTCCGATCGGCCCTCACCGCCGGGCCGTCCCAGCCTTCCCGGAGCCGGTCATGGCGCACCTCCGCGGTGGAAACGTGCCCGGCGGCCGTGGGGGGGGGGGCGTTCCCCCGCCGGCCACAGGTCCGATCCAGCCTTCCCCTGTACTTAAAGGGGAAGGCACCGGCTTCTCCTGAAAGGGCGCGCATTAAGGAGGGACAGCTCCTGCGACACCCAATCGGGGGAGGCTGGCCCATACCTTTGACCTCTCTAGAGGCGGGCCTAGTCATGCCCCACGTGGGGCGTCCTGGGCCCACTCTGATTGGTCAGTGCTCCGGATGGTGTGACTGGCTCCCACAACTGCCAGTATTGATGGGGGCGTAGGGATTGGATCACTGTATTTCCTGTAACTCCCCCTCCCAAAGGTATAAAAGGCCCTGCCCTGCCTTTGTTCGGGGCTCTCTCCACGTGGCCAGTGGGTTGGCTGGAGACTGTGAGCCCGAGCTTAAGCTTGCAATAAAGGCCCTTTGCTTTTGCAGGCGTGTCTCGGTCTCCCTAGCAGTCTCTGGTGCTTGTTTTGGGGCGATTTTAAAAACTTGGGCACAACAGCGCTGTGGGTGAGGATAAGTTCCGAGACCCCATGTCTCTGCGGGTGAGGATAAGTTCCGAGACCCCGTGGCTCTACAGGCCAATCAATAGAGTACTTAGGTTGTTTCATTCCCTATGTTCACGTCCCTGTTGTAATGTACTGTCACCCTTCCCCCTCGCCATCATTGCGATTATTGCTATCGGATTGGCGGGAGTTGCCCCGGCTGGCTGGAGCTGTGGTGAAAGGTTTCTGTTGGCATTCACTCTGCTCTTGTGGGCAGGATGTTTTTGTTAGCCTCCGTTGTTTTCTCCCTTAGACCTTATTTGTGGGTTTAAAACTCCTTGCCTCTCGGTCTCCTTCACCTTGAGTGTTTGGCGGGAAGGCCCGCCATCTTGAGTGTTCGGCGGAAAGGTCCGCCATCTTGAGTGTCTGGCGGGAAGGTCCGCCATCTTGAGTGTCTGGCAGGAAGGTCCGCCACCTTGAGTGTTCGGAGGAAAGGTCCGCCATCTTGAGTGTCTGGCGGAAAGGTCCGCCACCTTGAGTGTTTGGTGGAAGATCCGCCATCTTAAAACTTCCCCTACAAAAACATGGGACAAAGCCAGAGTACTCCTCTTTCCCTTCTTCTAGCCAATTTCGGGGATGTCCGAAAACGAGCAAAGGACTTAAGCCTGGATATCCGTAGGTCTAAACTTATCACCCTTTGCCGATCGGAGTGGCCCACTTATGGGGTCGGATGGCCCTCAGAAGGCACTTTTTGCTTGCCAATAATTAAGAAAGTTAGACTCCGGGTACTCCTACCGGGAAAGGAAGTCCACCCGGACCAGGCACCTAATATCCTTGTCTGGCAGGTTCTTCCCAAGGACCTCCCACCCTGGATTTCTCCCTTCCTCTCCTCAGGACCCTGCAAGATCCTTGCGGCTAGACCTCCTAACCCGACCAGAGCAGTGACATCAACTGCGCCAGTACTCCCTGACAGTCAGGACTATTATTAGACCCCCCCCCCATATCTTCCCCCACCTGGGGCCCCAGTGCCAGAGCCCGGTCCACAGGCGGAACCTCAACAAGAGGGCCAAGGGCCTCTGCGCCTGCAGAGAGCAGAAAGGGGGGGGGGGGGTCAAAGGACAAGCCAACCAAACGAGAGGGCGAATTCAGCGGGATACAGCCCCCCGCACTCCTGACTCCACAGTAGCTCTCCCCTTATGGGAGATCGCCCCCCCCCCATGAAACCGGTAACCCTCGACTCCAATATTGGCCCTTCTCTACCAGTGATCTGTATAACTGGAAAACCCAAAATGCCCGTTTCTCTGATAACCCTAAAGATCTTATCGCCCTTTTAGAGAGCATAATGTTTACCCACCAGCCCACATGGGACGACTGTCAGCAGCTTCTGCGAATCCTGTTTACCACGGAGGAAAGAAAAAGAGTTCAACTCGAGGCACGAAAACTGGTTCTTGGAGATGATGGTCGATCTACTGTTAACCCTGATCTCATTAATGCAGCCTTTCCCCTGACGCGGCCCAATTGGGATTACAACACCAGGGAAGGTAGGGGACGACTGCTCAATTATCGCCAGACTCTAATGGCGGGTCTCCGGGCTGCAGCACGCAAGCCCACTAATTTGGCCAAGGTGTACTCGATAATACAAGGTAAGACAGAAAGCCCTGCTGTATTCTTAGAAAGACTAACGGAAGCCTTTAAGCAGTATACTCCCATGGATCCAGAAGCTCCCGAAAATCAGGCCGCAGTTGTAATGTCGTTTGTAAACCAGGCCGCTCCCGATATAAAGAAAAAGCTCCAAAAATTAGAAGATTTAAAAGGTAAACAGGTTCAGGACCTACTTCGCATTGCCCAGAGGGTATATAACAATCGAGATGCCCCTGAGGAAAAACAACTTAAAGCCACCAGAGAAATGACTAAAGTTTTAGCTACCATTGTTCAAAAGGATCAGAGATGACCCCTAGATAAAGACCAATGTGCTCTCTGCAGAGAGAGAGGACATTGGAAGCGAGACTGCCCTAAAAAGAAACAAGCATACAGAAAGACAAACTCCTGGCAGCCCAAAGAGACCCCAGTCCTGGTCACTCGAGATACAGAATAGGGAAGACGGAGTTCGGACCCCCTCCCCGAGCCCAGGGTAACCTTACAAGTGGAGGGGATTCCTATACAGTTCCTTGTGGACACCGGAGCCCAACATTCTGTGCTAACCAATCCTCACGGAAAAATTTCTGACAAATCAGCCTGGGTCCAAGGCGCAACTGGGATTAAAAAATATCCTTAGACCACCCAGCGTACTGTGGATCTGGGCACAGGAAAGGTAACCCATTCCTTTTTAGTCATCCCAGACAGTCCTTGCCCACTGCTGGGAAGAGACCTTCTCACCAAAATGGGGGCACAAATTCACTTCCAACCCGGAGGACCTGTGGTGACTAATTCTCAAGATCAGCCCATATCGGTCCTCACCATAAAGCTGGAAGATGAATACCGACTCCACCAGGTTCCGCCTCCCCCGGAACAAAATATTGACTTTTGGCTTAGCCGATACCCAGAGGCCTGGGCAGAAACCGGGGGAATGGGGTTAGCAAAACATAGGCCCGCCTTGTTCATTGAAATCAAGCCAGGAGCTGACCCTGTGAGAATTAAACAATACCCAATGTCCACAGAAGCTAAACTGGGTACCGCTCCGCACATCCGCCGTCTCCTTAATATCGGAGTCCTCCGAACTCGCCACTCGGCATGAAACACTCCCTTGTTGCCGGTGCGCAAGCCCAACGGCAACGATTACCGGCCAGTACAAGACCTAAGGGAGGTCAATAAACGTGTGATGGACATTCACCCTACCGTACCCAACCCATATACTCTCCTCAGCACCCTCAACCCAAACAAACTGTGGTACACTGTCCTTGACCTAAAGGATGCTTTTTTTAGTCTGCCGCTAGCTCCTAAAAGCCAAGAGGTCTTTGCATTCGAGTGGACAGATCCTGAACAAGGCATAAATGGACAGCTCACATGGACCCGGCTCCCACAAGGATTCAAAAATTCCCCCACGTTATGTGATGAGGCTCTCCATGAGGACCTAAGTGAGTATCGGAGACTAAACCCTGAGGTAACTCTCTTGCAGTACGTGGACGACCTCCTGATCGCAGCAGAGACCCGAGAGGCCTGCCTTGAAGGAACTGAGAATCTCCTTCAGACCCTGGGAGACTTAGGGTACCACACTTCCGCTAAAAAGGCCCAAATCTGCAAATCGCAGTCACCCTTCGAATGGACGGAGGAGGCCAAAAAAGCCTTCCAACAGATAAAGACTGCCCTTCTGTCGGCCCCAGCTCTAGGGTTGCCAGACCTCTCCAAACCCTTCCACCTGTATGTGGACGAACATGAGGGCATTGCCAAGGCTGTGCTAACCCAACAGCTACGACCCTGGCCCAGACCGGTGGCCTATCTCTCAAAAAAACTGGACCCTGTGGCCGCAGTATGGCCCCCTTGTCTGTGAATAATAGCAGCAACGGCTCTGATGGTCAAAGACGCAGATAAACTATCTCTAGGTCAGGAGCTACATGTTCCTACCCCCCATGCTAGTGAAGGGGTACTTAAACAACCCCCTGACAGATGGATGAGCAACGCACAAATGGTCCACTATCAGGGACTACTATTAAATCCAACACGAATTGTATACACCCCACCTCGAACCTTAAACCCGGCGTCACTATTGCCAGATCCTGACCTAGGCTCCCCGCTCCATGACTGTGTTGATATCCTAGCACAGGTTCGTGGAACACGGGAAGACCTGAGGGACCAGCCCTTACCCGACGCTGAGTTTACTTGGTTCACCGACGGAAGCAGCTTCATCCATCAGGGACAGAGGTACGCAGGGGCAGCTGTAACCACTGAAACGGAAGTGATTTGGGCAGAGACTTTACCCCCTGGGACATCAGCCCAAAAGGCTGAATTAATTGCTTTAACACAGGCACTAAAGATGGGAAGAGATCGAAAAGTAACCATATACACGGACAGCCGATATGCCTTCGCTACAGCCCACATACACGGGGCGGTATACCGAGAAAGAGGGCTGCTTACAGCGGAAGGCAAAGATATCAAAAATAAGGACGAGGTGCTGGCACTACTGACGGCTATATGGGCCCCTAAAAAGCTGGCCATTGTACACTGCCCAGGGCACCAAAATGTGACTGATCCAGTCTCGCGGGGAAATAACTTGGCGGATCAGGCGGCTCGCCAGGTGGCACAAAAATCCATATCAGTATTGCCTGTGAGGTTGCCAGACCCCGGGCCAAGGGACCTGCCTCCACAACCTGAATATTCGGCGGAGGACCTTGCGTGGATACATAAGCTTCCGAGAACCCGAACTAAAGATGGCTGGTGGTGGGACTTCAAAGATGACCTAATCTTACCAAAGAAATTAGGGCAGGAAATCTTAACAAAAATACACCACTCCACCCATCTGGGCTCCCGAAGGCTACAGGACCTTATTCGCTACTCCAAAATAACCTTCAAAAATAAGTCTGAAGAATTAGAAAAAATAACAACCTGCTCCACCTGTCAGCTCCAAAATGCCTACCCTCATACATCCTCCAAAGGAAGCCGAGAAAGAGGAACTTTGCCGGGAATTTACTGGGAAGTAGACTTTACTGAGGTAAGACCTAGGAAATACGGCTATAAGTACTTATTAGTGTTTATAGATACCTTTTCAGGGTGGACAGAGGCGTTTCCTTCCAAGAATGAAACCGCACAGATAGTAGCAAAAAAATTACTAGAAGAAATCTTATCAAGGTATGGATTTCCAGTCATGATAGGGTCGGACAACGGACCCGCATTTGTTTCCAAGGTAAGTCAGGGACTGGCTTCCATGCTTGGGGCAAATTGGAAATTACATTGCGCTTATAGGCCCCAGAGCTCAGGACAGGTTGAGAGAATGAATAGGACCTTAAAGGAGACCCTAACTACATTGACCATGGAGACTGGCGCTAGTTGGGTAGCCTTACTCCCCTACGCTCTGTACAGGGTTCGAAATTCCCCTTACAAACTAGGTCTCACACCCTATGAAATCATGTTTGGCAGACCTACCCCTATTATACCCGACCTCAAGTCTAATCTGATTCAGTTTGATCAGGATGATAGCTTTTTGTCGTCCCTTAGGGCCCTGGAGCGGGCTCACAAGGCGATTTGGCACAGACTGAAGGAGCTGTATAAGACGGGACCTCCACCAGCACCTCATCCCCATCGTCCAGGAGACTGGGTCCTCGTCAAACGACACCAACAAGAAAACCTCGAACCCAGGTGGAAGGGACCTTATCAGATTATCCTGACAACTCCCACTGCCGTCAAGGTTGATAACGTCCCTGCCTGGATCCACCATACCCACGTCAAGCCTGTGGACCCGTCGGATCTCATAAAACTCAACAGCAAAGACGTCACTTGGACAGTGGACCGGAGTAAGAATAACCCCCTATAACTAACCCTGCGCCGGCAACCAACCAAATTGCAGCCTTGTAGCCATCATGTCCGGTGCGCTTGTCCTTTTCCTGGCCTTGCGCGTCTTATCTGTAGCACCCAACCCTCACAGGCCCTTCAACCTAACCTGGGTCGTCATAAGCACCTGGTCAGGAGATATTCTAGCACAGAATTCCTCCATAGCCCCTAGAGACACCTGGTTTCCGACTCTTACTCTAGACTTGGAGGATTTTAAATGGTCTAGCTCCACCCACAACTACAATCCCGCAAGCTCTTTCGTAAAAGAACAATGGTTTTATGTTTGTCCGGGACATAAATATAAAAACAGGACCTGGAGACAAATGTGTGGGGGGACAGATTATTACTACTGCGCGGCCTGGGCATGTGTCAGCACCGGGGACATCTGGTGGTCTGCACCTGTTAAGGATGACCTTATCACCGTCCGCCGGGCAGACTCAAGGCCTAAAGATTACAAGAGAACAGATTCAAGTTGGTACAAAAATTGTAACCATAACCAAAGATGCAACCCGATAGTCATTACCTTTACAGAAAAGGGAAAATCTGACGGCCGATGGGAAACTGGCAACACGTGGGGACTATGTATGTATACTTCCCAGCACCATGGTCTTCCACACACCCTTTTTACTGTACAACTCTTCGTTCAACCAATCATAACCTATAGCGTAGGACCCAATCAGGTAATAGACAGGCCCATAAAGCCCTCCCCCACACAAGTGTTTAAGCTACGCACCACCACCTCAATGCCACTGACCAAGCAGACACCCAGCACCGCCCTTACCGCGATCAGGCATGTCAACGCCACTTACGCCCCCGACGTCCCTGTACCAAAGATAAAGACACAGGCAACAGGAGAAATAAATTCCTTATGGAATCTGTTGACAGCTACTTATAAAACCTTAAACCTGACCAATCCCAATTTAACCAAAGCCTTCTGGTTATGTTATGACATAACACCTCCTTTCTATGAAGCAATAGGCCTAATGGCACCCTTTAATCTGTCCAGTGATAAATCACCCGTTGCCTGTAAATGGAACCGAAAAGGAACGGGACTCACTTTCCAGACAGTCACAGGCTTAGGGACTTGCATAGGAAACTTCCCTCGTAATCAACCCCAGATCTGCGTCCCTGCCAACCAGACCATAACTCAAACTAAATGGATAATCCCACCTCCTGACGGGTGGTGGATCTGTTCTAAAATAGGACTCACCTCATGTGTCAACTGGCACGTTTTTAATGCAACCACGGAATATTGTATCATGGTATTAGTGCTCCCTAGAGTCGTTTATCATCAGGAAAGTGACGTATATGACATGTATGAAACATGGACAGGAGGGACAACAATTAAACAAGCAATCAGGACCAAACGAGAACCCTTCACAGCCATCACCTTGGCTACACTATTCGGCCTGGGAGTAACAGGGGCAGGAACAGGGATCTCCTCTTTAGCTATTCAGCATCAAGGGTTTTCAAACCTCAGGGCTGCAATTGATGAAGATATAGCCCAAATAGAAGAATCAATTACCCGTCTAGAAAAGTCTCTCACCTCCCTATCTGAGGTTGTCCTACAAAACAGAAGAGGGTTAGATCTGCTTTTTCTCCAACAAGGAGGTCTATGTGCAGCCTTAAAAGAGGAATGTTGTTTTTATGCAGACCACACGGGGGTGGTTCGGGACCCCATGGCTAAAGTCCGAGAAGGTCTAGCTAAACGAAAGCGGGAACGAGAACAGCAACAGGGATGGTTTGAATCCTGGTTCAGCCAGTCCCCATGGCTGACCACCTTACTTTCGGGTGTAGCAGGACCCTTGTTACTGTTACTCCTCCTCCTAACCCTCGGACCATATATTCTTAACAAAACCATGGCCTTTGTTCGCGATCAACTCAACAACATTTTGGTCATGGCCCTCAAAACCCATTATCAACCCCTAGACATAGAGACGGAGCTATAATAAACCCGTTTCTAAGGATCCAAGATTGGATCCCCCGGTACAAGAGACAGGGGGGAATGAGAGACCCGAAGCCTTAAAATTAGACCTAGACAAACCAAAACTTAGGTGGTCTGTGATAATTCTGTAACAGCAAAAGTTAAAACTTAACCCGACCTGCTTGTTCTGCTTCTGTGCATGCGCTTGGGGGCGCTATGTGTGGGGTGGAGTCAGCCATGTGGCTCGACATTGGGGCGGGAAGGATGGGACGTTCAAATTGTGGCGGGATCCAATCAGGAAATGTCAAATATCTGAACTCAGATGTTGACCAATGTAAGCGCTGTAACGGTGAAACGCCCCTGACTTGTTTTTGCCTGTTAATCAAAGGGACGTGTCCGGCCCGCCCGGGGCTCTCTGGCTCCCTCCGCTCCACCAGCTTGGAGTGTGCAGAGAACCCAGATTCGAACCTGAAATAAACGACCCTTGCTGTTTGGCTTTGACACTGGACTCTGGTGCGTCTTTCTTGGGGACCCCTGTGAATCGGGCATTTCATTATAAACTAAGAGGAAATGAGGGGCACCTGGCTGGCTCAGTCAGTAAGCCATGCAACTCTTGGGGTTGTGAGTTCGAGCCCCACATTGGGGGTAGTGATTGCTTAAAAATAAGATCTTTAACAAATAAAAGAAGGAATGATGAGCAAAGAAATGGGGAAATATATAGGCAAATCCAAATAGTCTGGAAAACAATAAGCGTGTCTAACTTTAGCAATTAAAAAAGATAAGCTAAGCGATCCGACGCAGCAGCATGCGAGTCTCAGGAGCTATGATAGGAACGAAAGCCTTCCGAGGCCCTCGATTAACAAGGAGAGCGGCATATTTATTAAATGTAGACTTTGTTGACTTCAGAGTACAGGCGGAACCATCTAGGGTGGCCACAAAAAGGAAAAACAAACAATTCTAAAAAGAAAAAAGTAAAAATGAATCCAAAAGAAGGCAAGCAAAGGGAAGGACGAGAAGAGTAAAATCACGGAAGACTCCAAAGAAGACGTGTGCAGCCCATCCGGAGAGGCAGAGACAGAAAGCAAACGTGCCAGCCCATGGTCGTGTGAGTAAGAGGGAAGGTGACCTCTGAGGAGAAGAGGCACTGTTGATGCAATGACAAAAATGATCATTTACAAAGAAAATCGGCTACGTTTAAGCCTGCGTCTGCAAGGCTGCTCAATACAGACAAAACTGATTAGAAACGGCGGAAGACCCCGTAGCGATCTAGAGATGGAGAGTCACACACACATGCGTGTGTGCGTGTGCACACGTATAGTAATCCACATCCGCACGCACGTAAGCATGCATATACAAGTCTGGGGGAAGCTCCAGGATACACAACAAAACACAATAGAGCTCTTCATTTGATAGCAATATATTCTAGAACTCTGTATCACCTGAATAGAGAAATTCATGCCTCCACATCCATGGAAATTGCCAGAAAAAACTCCCCGAGAGTCATGTAAAAGCAGAGGCTTTTCAGGCCACATCCTCTAATAAACGTAATCCCAAACGATTCGGAATAATGAATGCAGGGATGACCAAAGACTTCGTGACTTTGAAATTAAGATGCACGTTCCTCGCTTACACCTCGCCTGAGGGAGAGATTAAAAAAAAAAATCAATGACACACTGTATCGAAAACAAAAACAAAAAGGACACTTCATCCCCAAATCTATGTGAATCATCAAAAAAGGACTTGGAGGAGATTTTAATTACTTTAAACACTTATGCTGATAGAGTAGAAAAGGAGTCAGAGAATTGGTATTTTATATTCATCATAAGAAATTAGGAAAGGTAGGGGCACCTGGGTGGCTCAGTCGGTTGAGCATCTGACTTTGGCTCAGGTCATGATCTCACGTTCGTGGGTTCGAGTCCCACATCGGGCTCTGTGCTACCAGCTGAGGACCTGGAGCCTGCTTCAGATTCTGTGTCTTCCTTTCTCTCTGGACCTCCCCCACTCACACTCTGTCTTTCTCTCAACAAATAAAATATTTTTAAAAATTAAAAAAGAAATTAGGAAAGGTAAAGAAGATTCCTCCAAAGAAACCAAGAAGAGGAAATTAGCTAGGGGAGACATGATGGGAGGGGCAGCACGGCGTGGCCCCGGGGTGGGGGTCGTGAGGCCACATGACGCAGAGTCGCCTCCATCCTTGGGGCGCAGAGAAGCCGCTGAACAAGGCAATGTGATCAGAGGGTGTTTCCTTTAAAAACGGCTCTCGCTGCTGGGTGAAGACAGAATTGTAGGGGTGCGGAATGGATCGGGTGCACAAGGTTGCTGAGTGGCCCCCCGATCACGTGGCTGGTGGCAGCGAGGCGGTGCCACGGACAGCTGATGGACAGACAGCGTGGCCATTATCGAGGGCAGTTCCCGGGGAACCAGATCCTGCAGGGCCCAGGGCAGGATCCCCAAGTGCAACTGTCCACACTCTCACCCACATGATTCTTTTAAACAAGGCCTGTGGGTTTGTTCGAGCACCTGAGTGTGTGCGTATGTGAGAATGTGTGTACACGTGTGTGTGTGAGAGTGGATGTGAATGTGCGTGTGTAGTTTCCAAAAGGTGACCAAAGTCTCCAGCAAGAGCCTTGGAAGTTGGGGCGCCTGGGGGGCTCAGTCGGTTGAGCGTTGGACTTCGGCTCAGGTCATGACCTCACAGTTCATGGGTTCGAGCCCCGAGTCGAGCTCTGTGCTGACAGCTCAGAGCCTGGAGCCGCTTCGGATTCTGTGTCTCCCTCTCTCTCTGCCCCTCCCCTGCTCACACTATCTCTTTCTCTCTCAAAAAATAAATAAAACATTAAAAAAGAGAGAGAGAGAGAGCCTTGAAAGTTAACCAGAGACGGAATGGTTATTTATTTATGTAAAACAAAACGAAGCACGATCCCCTGGCTGTATCCATTGCGCCCACCATGTCCTGTACTGGTCAGTGTGAGGACGAAAAAGACTTCAGCATCGGGAGGCCAAGTGAGGTGACAGGAAAGACAGAGGGTCCGAGGAAAAAGGAGACTCCCCCGTGACCCTAAAGCCCGCAGGAGCACAGGCCCTGCTCTGAATCCCCACCAAGTGTTGAGGGCTAAGCTGAGGGAAAGCGCCCCTGGACTTGCCCGGCCGCCTCCCCTGAGGTGGTGTCTCCAGGCAGCTCCGTGCCACGCTCCCCCCACCCTCACAGGGCTCCATGGCGAGGCTCGAAGTCTCCTACGTAAATGGCCGAAGCCGACATGATGGCCTAAACCCAGCCAAGCCCCTCCGCCCGGAGACCCTGCTCTGGCTGGGAGCCACAAGTGTCCATGACAACCGTGGCTGACCCCAGAGGACACGGACCTCCCGGCACCCCGAGGCCACATCTGAGGAACACGGAGGCAACGCGGGGCCAGCTTGTGTGGGGCGCCCCCAAGTGGTCGATCATGGCAGCGGCGCATGTGTGTCCCAGAGACCAGGAGGGATTCTAGAAAAGTGGCCCGAGCTGGACTTTTCCCAAGGAAATGGGTCTGCCAGGCTGCAGGCCTCCTTCCCACCCCGCTCGGCGTCCCAGCGTGAGCCAGGCTGCCATCTGTTTGTCCATCCCTGCTTGCGCTGAGCCCCTCCACTCGCTGGACCCATGGGGACGAGCAAGACTCACTGCGCCCCTTACCACTCGACAAGGGTGTGTGACCCACAAGTGTCACCTTCGCTGGGGCAAAACCATTCAACGAGGGACTTAATATAGTATGTTTATCGCAACGCCAAAGCAGAGAGTTTCCAGAGTAGCATGAACAACGCACAAGAATTTTTAAGGTAAAACAGGACACTTTCGAGAAATTTTACCCTTGGGTGGGCGTTTCCAGCACCTTCTCTTTATACCTGGGGACACACGTTACTCTTCTGTGTGGACGATGCTTCTGTGGAAACATCTGGTCAGTCAGGCAATGGTTACGGGATCAGAAAAATCCAGGTTCAAGACTCAGCCCAGCCCATAATCAGAGACGGCACCATGGAGTCGCTTAATCTCTCTGAGCCTCTTATCTGTAAAATGGAGACTATTTCCCACGAGGCAAAGGAGGCTTAAACACATTCCTACACCTCTTAGGAATTTCAGATGACAATCGAGTCTCACTATTCTAGGTCACAGTGTCTATAAAGTCACCTTGAAGGCTCAACCACTGCCCTCAGGGGACATACAGCGTCAGGGTCCTGCCAGCCTTCGGTCACAACGTTTTGCCGACACATCGATGCGTGACCTTGTTTTATGTGCGTGTCTGTTCAAAAACCCCGACTTCACATATATTGCCGCTTCGTTAGTATTGCCCTCACACCCAACAGCTCATGCGCGAAGCTTATCCGACACAAATGTTTTCTCCAGGAGGCACATCACAACCTTCTCGGGCTGAGGCAGGCGAGGCGGGACCCCAGCACTCCCTCTGGGGACCACTTGACGGTAAAATCATCAAGAAAGAGCATAAACATGCACAAAAACCATGGCACCAAAAGGACTTTGAAGAGGACCCTCACTTCCGGTATGACCGGAAGGAAAGGCAGCTGAAGTCCTCTTGTTCCGGCTCAGCTGAAAATAGGCATTTTGGCTGCTCTGCGCCTGTCCACAGCTGACCATGAACTTGCCGTCTGCATTGGTTTGGTCACAAATACATTTTAGCAGGAAGAGCCTCGAGCAGGGAGGAGCAGCCTGGGCTCTTGGAGCCTGCGGGCCCTTTGTAGCTGTTGGATATTGGGGGTAGGGGGTGGGGCTCATCAACCTCACCAAGGCCACACTGGACACCAAGAACTTGATTTTCCTTTTCTCTAAAAGGATGTTTCTACATTTGGATGATCTTCAATCTCAGGTCTTCACTCTTCGATCTTCCCTCTAATGAGAAAAGACATAAAAGGAACCAAAGTTCACTTCTGGGACCTGTGGTGTCCACGTTCGAGAGAGAGACAGGCGACGTGGGTCCCAGATCTCTCCCAGCCCAGGCCAGAGTCTCCTTTCCCACCTGCTCAAGGGCGATGCTCCAGCGACCCTTCTCCTCCGTCAGGACCAGCAGGGATGACCCTGTGGCCACATCCAGAGCTCAACCTTCCCCTCCCAACGACAGGACTCTCCTGTGGCACCTCGCACCGCGGATCATTCCTTCCTGCAATGTCCTCTTGTCCTCTCTGCTTGGCTCCCCCCGACTTGCACTGATGGCGGGTCCTGCTGACCCTCCCCCGCCACTGCGGACCCAGCACTGAGGCTCTGCTCTTTCCACACCCACATGGGGGGAGGGGGAGCCTCAGTCAGTCTCTTGGTGTTCCCGGATTGTCAGCCCTGCCCCCTGCTCTCCACTTGAATGTCTGAGTGACAAGTCAACTCAACACACCCCAAAATGACTCCTATCTGCTCCCTTCAGGTTTCCCCCTGCCTCTGCTCAGGCCCAAATCCCCTGGACTCATCCTTGGTTCTTCCCTTTCTCTCACATCCCGTGTCTAACCCACTGGTAGATCCCATCAGTTTCACCTTCAGAGGAATCCAGCCTCCACCTGGGGTCCCCCTCTGCCTCTCCAGCTCCCACCCCGGACCAGCCCCCCACTGCCCAGTGCAATCCCCCACTGACCTGTCTCCACCCAGAAGCCCAGTGACCGTTTCAAATAGTATTTCTCAGGGTGCCTGGGTGGCTCAGCTGGTTAAGCATCTGCCTCTTGATTTCGGCTCAGGTCATGATCTCACGGTTCATGAGTTCAAGCCCCATGTTGGGCTCTGCGCTGACAGCTCAGAGCCTGGAGCCTGCTTTGGATTCTGTGTCTCCCTCTCTCTCTGCCCCTTTTCCGCTCATACTCTGTCTCTCTTTCAAAAATAATAATTTTTTTTAAAAAGCAAAGTTTCTTTCGCTCATGCTTAATGTGCGCTAGCTTTTTCAGGAACGCAGCGACCGCAAAAAGCGAGTGGAGGCTGTGCTCCGCAGGGAGGGGGCTTCTCTGAGAAGCGCTCACAGGGGCAGAGCCCCGGAGACTGGGGTCAACGGGCCGGTGACAGCCTGCTTCGGCGGTGCCCCGTCAAACACGTGCCGCAGGCCGGCCTCGGATTTGGGAACGAGCGTTACCAGATTCACAGTCGAGTGAAGCACAAGGACTTCACTCCACTTCATTTCAGCACAGAAGTTTGTTCCAGATGGTTTTGTGACATCTCACGACAGTGAAAGCAAATCCATGCTGCTGTGGAAAGTCACATAATGAGGTTATTCATCTGCTTTGCTTTGCCTGGTGTTTCCCCACCACCGGTGACCGTCTCCACCAGCCCGCACCCCAGCCTCTCAGAAGGTCTGGGGGCTCCCCTTTCCTCCCCAGCCACCCACTCTGTGGGGTCACCAGCTAAGGCGTGGTCCTTGGCCTCCATGACCTTTCTTTTTAATGTTTTAAATGGTTTTTTATATTTGAGAGACAGAGTGAGAGACAGCGTGAGCAGGGGAGGGGCAGAGAGAGACAGAGACAGAATCCGAAGCAGGCTTCAGGCTCCGAGCTGTCAGTGCAGAGCCCCACACGGGGCTCAAACCCACAAACCGTGAGATCATGACCTGAAGAGAAGTCGGACGCTCAACCGACTGAGCCACCCAGGCGACCCCACCCATGGCCTTTTTAAGTGCAGAAGTGAAATCTGCCTCACCAGGAGTGGTGTTCCGGGTGTGGGGGTGCGATATTTCTGGAACATTCCTCCACTACCCCATCCCTGTAGTGGGTAGAAGGCCTGGCTCATTCACAAGAATGACATGTTTCCTCCTTTTGTCCCCTCTGAACATCTGTAACTGTCACAGCATTTTATCCCCAGGGACATTAGGCTCTGTCCCTCTTGCCTCCATTCCTTCCCAGACTCCTGTTCTCATGTCCGCTGTACCCCGGATCTCTCTCCTTCCCCCCACGGTGTGCACGTGGGTGACTTCCAAGGTCTTCTTGTCTGAAATTCCCACTTATTCATTGTAAGTAGGGGCGAGCCTTCCTACCCACCCACATGGCATGGCTCAGAGCGCCCTGAGGGTCGTCGGGTGCAGCCCGTCCATTTTGAACAAGAATTATGCTTTTATTGGAATTTGCATTTCTTTCTTCTTTATTGTGAATTTTTAACAACTATTTGCACAGGTAGAGTATTCGGGCAGGGAGTTCTCTCTGATCTGTTCACTGCCGATTCCCCAGTGCCTAGATCTGTAAGCAAATACCAAATGAATGCGTGGGTACCTGCTTCACAGAGTCATTCTGAGGATCGAATGAAAGGGTCCGGCTTGGTACTGGACACACGGTAACTATGGGATCCCAGCCCCGTCCCTCTCGTCTGGAGTTCCTGCAAAAAGCCCGCAGTGGTTCAGAAGGAGCCGGGGGAATATGTTCTCAGCCCAAAAACAATGAACGTGGCTCCAAGACGGGGGATCAGTGCACCAGACACGGGGCCTCCGGGAGACAGTGGAGGAATAGGGTGCGGGTAAGAAGCAGGTCAGAAAAGCCGTGTTCTCAGCTGAGCCCAGGGGTGGGCTGGCAGTCTGGGCAACAAGCACCAGGTGACACCACCAGGACCCGGAGTGTCCCTGCGGGCACACCAGAAATTGAAAAATTAAAGAACGACTTTTCCTTGAATAGTTCTGTTTGTTTGCTCTCCAAAAATTTATTCCAATCTTCTAAGTAAGTATATGGAAAAAGGGGTTTTTATGGGGCGCTTGGGCGGCTCAGTCGGTTAAGCGTCTGACTTTGGCTCAGGCATGATCTCATGATTCGTGAGTTCGAGCCCCCCGGGGGGCTCTGTGCTGACAGCTTGGAGCCTGGAGCCTGCTTTGGATTCTGTGTCTCCCTCTCTCTCTGCCCCTCCCCAGCTCACACTGTCTCTCTGTTTCTCTCAAAAATAAATGTTTTATTTTTTTTTTATGTTTTTTATTTGTTTTTGAGAGACAGAAAGAGACAGCGCGAGCAGGAGAGGGTCAGAGAGAGAGAGGGAGGCACAGAATCTGAAGCAGGCTCCGGGCTCTGAGCTAGCTGTCAGCACAGAGCCCGACGCGGGGTTCGAACCCAGAAACTGTGAGATCTGACCTGAGCCGAAGCCAGACGCCCAACAAACTGAGCCACCCAGGTGCCCCTAAACATTTTTTTTAAAGGAGTTTTTAGAAGGCTGAATTCCATTTGGATTTTGTAACAGTGACCTGGGAACAGGCACCTCCAGGTGTGGTATTTAAAGACGCGCTCACTCCTTTTCAAGTCCCACCCCGCACTTGCACCCACCTGAGAGTGGGTGCGTCCTGGAAGTTTTAGAGGCCTTAGGCGCCTCTCTTGCCTCATCCTAGTCCTGACCCTGCTTAGAAGTTTATCTTTGTCTTTGTTGAGTGAAATGGCATGGAATGACTCTCCAGATGAATCTGGAACTATCCTTACATCTGCGACATGCCTGGGGGGGCCGTGTGCATCCCCATGTGTCCAACGTTGAGCACAGCTAGCCTGTTTCGCTAAAAAGTTAACAAAGTTGCAAGATAGGAGGTCACTATACCACAATCTATTGTCTATCTCTATTTTAGCAATCATCACTCAGAAAATGAAATTTAGAAAATGCCATCTGTGATGCATAAGACTTGTTCACCGACACCAGCTCCTCCCTCTGAATGTCTTAGGACAATTTTTTTATCAAAAATATGACGTACTTAGGGGGCCGCCTGGGTGGCTCAGTCAGTTAAGCGCCCAACTTCGGCTCAGGTCATTATCTCTCGGTTCATGAGTTCCAGCCCCTCATCGGGCTCTGTGCTGACAGCTCAGAGCCTGGACCCTGCCTTGGGCTCTGTGTCTCCCTCTTTCTGCCCCTTCCTTCCTCACGCTTTGTCTCTCAAGAACTAATGTAAAAAAATTTTTAGGGGTGCCTGGGTGGCTCAGTTGGTTAATGCCCAGCTTTGGCTCAGGTCATGATCTCACAGTTCATGGGTTCGAGCCCTGCCTCAGGCTCTGTGCTGACAGCTAGCTCAGAGCCTGGAGCCTGTCTTCGGATTCTGTGTCTCCCTCTCTCTCTGACCCTCCCGTGCTAGTTTTGTCTCTCTCTGTCTCTCAAAACTAAATTTTAAAAAAATAAAAAAATTTTTAATATTATGTACTTAGGGATAAAAGTTCCAAAATATGTGTAAGACACACACCCTAAAAATTGCACAGTTAGCGCAGAGGGGCCGGAAACACACGGAGAGCCCGCCTTGGCTCATGGATCTTGGGACTCGAGATTGTTAAGATGTCAATTTGACTCAAATGGAGCTTAGGGTTAATGCAATCCCAATCAAGAGCCCCACAGGCTTTCTGTGAAAATTTATAAGGTGATTCTGAAATTTACATGGAAATACAAAAGCCCTAGAATAGCAAAAACTATTTTGAAAAAGAAGAACAAATTGGGAAAATGTCCGCTACCAGATAATAGGACTTAGTATAAAGCTGTAGTCATCAAGACAGGCGATACCGGTGCCAAGGTAGACAAGGACCGGATGGAGAATCCAGAAAACAATTCAGTCGGGAAAGGACACTCTATCGAGTCAAGTACTAGAACCATCACGTATCTATATGGAAATGACTTCCTCACACGGCACACAAAACTGAATTTGAAGTGAGTCAGAGATCTCAACATAAAGGCTCACGCAATAAAGCTTCTAGAAAGAAACAGGAGAAAATCTTCACAACCTTCGGGTAGTGAAGGCTTCCTAGGGAACCCAACACGTGAGCCAATAAAAAATTGATAAATCAAACTTCAAGGAAATGTTCCATTTCTGCTGTTCGGAGGACGTTGTTCGGAAAATAAAAAGACAAGCCACAGGCTGGGAAAAAACATTTCACAACACGTGCGTCTGTCCAAAGACTTGTATCCACGATATGTGAGGAACTCTTACAACCCAATATGAGGGCAACACAGCCGCCTGACGTGGGGCCCGATCCCACGACCCTGGAATCATGACCTGAACTGAAATCAAGAGTTGGACGCTTTACCGACTGAGCCACCCAGGCACCCCTAAAATTCCTTTTATAAATGAGAAATCATGAAAAAGAGTATAACCTGTCATCAGAAATAGCGTTCCCTGGAAGTTACGGTGAGTGAATTGTCTACATGGTCAAAGGGGGAGCTGGTGTGGTGAACGAACCTTCTGGAAAAGGTCGGACCGGAGAGTCAGCAAGTCCGGAGCCGATGGAGGGCAGAGCGGCTGGGTGAGGGGAGGACTGGGTAGGCCGAAGGCCTGTGCCCCTCGCTGGCCCGACAGAAGGAGCCACGAGGAAGCTGTTCACGCCTCATCAGATCCTGGAGAGATGAACTTGGCCAACGGGAGCCCCCTTCCCTGCCAGAGCCTGGGGGTCACACCACCTGCTGGGCTGCCTGTCACTGTGGCCCTCTGGCCTCCTTGCCCAACGGAGGGACAGCTCCATGATGCCACCAGCAAATCGCACTTGGAAGAGCAGGGGAAAGATCCAAGGGGGCTCCCCTGGACTAGCCCTGAATCCACCGTGTCCTTGGCTCTCAGACCTGCCTTGCCCCTTATTCCCGCAGGATAAAGCCTGACGTCCTTGGCTTGGCCTTTAAGGTTCCTGTCACTCCATCCCCACACAGGCTGCCTGATCCTCACATGCCTGAATGTCATGGTCACTTCCCCTGGTCAAGCCCATGGGACTCGTGAGGCTGGTTCAGTCTCCCAGTGTTCCCTGGGCCCTCCCTCATGGCCCTTGAAGTCTCACGTCTCACGTGGCCTCCTCCCCTCCATCACAGCCGCACCCTGTCAGGCCAGGGGGGCAGGGGGGCCAAGAAGGGGTTTCACAACTCATCAAACCCAGAATCGCAGAAGGGCAGGGAGGGGAGGTGTCTCCAAAAGGAGTTCCTTGGACAGCGCCGGAAGTCCCACCTCTCCCCAAGTGCAGTGAGAGAGGCTAAGGGGGGGTCCGCCTCCCATCTCCGTCCTGAAGGGTCTAGGCCTCTCAGAGAGAGTGATGGGGGGCCCCGCTGATGGGGACACAGTGACGGTGTTACTGTGGCACTCCCGCTGCCCACTGACAAGCGGGGACCAGCCTGCCTCTCGGAGTTGGGCCAGGCCGAGGGGGACAAGGGCCATGCATGGGGGGGGGGGGCGGGCATTCTGGAGCCCCACGGGTCATACGGAGCGCACACAGGCCTGGCAGAGGTGGGCTGCTTAAGTCCTAGGACCAGAGAAGGGGGTCAGCGAGCTGGCCCTGGAGGACTCCCCTCCGGAGCAAGGGGGTCCCTGCCCCAGAGAGTCCCCCAGCCACCCACGTCAGCCCAGCAGACAAAGTGGCAGTAAAATCCCAGCAGACCTCAGAGCACACACAGAACTCTTAGGACAGGACAGTGAGGCTGGACCTTCCCTACCCCGCGGCTGCTCCCCTGACCCCCCCCCACTCCAAAGCTGCGGAGGGGAGGGACGAGGACCTGTTCGGACCTCCTTGCTGCTGCCTGCTGTCAGCCTGCAGTCATGACATGCCCTGGCTGGAAACAAAACAGGACCTTGAATTTCTGAATGGGATCCTTGCGTTAGGCTTCTAGCGACCACAGGACATTCTTCCCCTAAGAGTGATTGGAAAAGTCATGGGGCCACACAAATTCCCATCTCCCACTGCACTGGGCTGGACAGCGTCAACCCCCACCCCGAATCCGTGTGCACCCAGATCCTCAGAATGGGACTTTATTTGGAAATATGGTCTTTGCTGCCGAAATCCAGTTAAGATGAGTTAAAAAAAAAAAAAAAAAGCCTGGGCCCTGAATGCACTGATGGTGCCCTTATCAGGGGGCAGGGAGGGGGACACCGGGCACAGGGGGAAAGCAGGTGAAGACCCGGAGAACAGGGAAGAAGACCACCTGGTGACAGGTCTACAAGCCAAGTAAGGCCAAGGTCACCTGCAGCCGTGGGGAACTGGAAGGAGTTTGTGAGCCGCCTCTGGGAGCCTTTGGAGGGAGGGGGGCCCTACCGGGACCTCAGTCTCAGGCTTCCAAGCTCCGGACCCTTGAGAGCATAAACTGCTGTCACTGGGGGCCCCCAGCTGGTGGCACTCTGTCCCAGCAATCCCAGGACCCCCGCACACCCTCCAACTACAGTTAATGGGGCAATAAGGGACATAATAAGCCCGTCCCACTGGCTTCTTCCTCTGCCCGGCCACCTGCAGGCTCTCCTGTCCTCTCGGCCCCCCCACCCCCACCCCGAGGGCCTTCCTGGGCCCACTCAGCAGAGGAGAGCCCGGAGTCAGGTGCCGCCCTGCCCTTGGTCATGTAGCCACGACCCACACAGTTACCGAGTCAGGCATGCCAAGTGCAAAGCCAGGATCTGCAATGTCAGGTCTTGCGGTCCCTCCCGGGCTGTCCTCACCATGCTCGTGCCATCGAGGATTCAGAAGACAATTCCCAGCCCCTGTTCCCCTCCTAGAGGCTGGTCCCAAATGTCCCAGGATGCCCTCCGCATTCGGACTCCGCCCACTGATTGGTACAGATCTAAGACGCCAAGGCTTAAACAAGAGACTCTGAATCTAATTAAAATTCCTCCAGCCACAAAGCTGGTGCCACTCCCGGGAAGTGGCTTCCTCAGCGTCCCCACGACTCTCCTCCTCATCTCGGTGGTAAGTATGTCTCTGGCTTCTTTTTGCCCGTTCATTTGTGCTGGGCTCCCGGGTGCTTTAAACTCCAGACCTAGTTTGCTTGAGGTAATCAGCCCACCGGGAGCCTCTTGCAAATGCCCATTTGGACCCAGATTTCCCCAAGCGACGTTTCACGTGTCTCTCTAACGCTAGCAATCGCCAGTTAATGCCCATGGCACGGAAACATCGCCGGCAGCCGGACTCATTAGGGGCCCAGGCGCAGGTCTCTTGGCCGAGTTGCATTCCAATTCTCTCCAAGTCAGAAGTGTGTCTTCCAGACAAATTAGTGCCCCGAGCAGATGAAAATGAATCTGAATATCACAGCTAAGCTAGAAGGTCATACTTCTTTTCTACTTCCCTTACGGATATCAGCGACTCAGATTCTGTGTCTTTTTCTTTCTCATATACTTTATTTTTATTATTAATCTACAAAGAGCTTTCCAAGAGAGCAGTGCCATACTTGTTTTGTAGACAAAGTCCTTGCGGCTACTGGCTGAGAAATTTCTCCCAACCCCTGGGCTCCCGTCTTTAATTCAATGCTCCCCCCACCCCCACCCCATGTTGTCACCTCCTCCTGAAGCTAATGAATGAAAATTTGTAGCGAAAGAAACTTAAGAGTCCATTTAATGAAATCGTTTTGGGAAACTGGCCAGAATCTATGTATCAGGAGATTGCTTGCATCGAAGGATCCGAGGAGAATTCCTCTGCCTCTAGGAGTGTCTCCCTGGTGACGTCTGTCCCTTCTCCCAAACCTAATTAACAGAAGCACAACCTGTGTGCATGACTCACTGGCTCCCGGAAGGTTCCCCATGTGGACGTTCAGGCCCCCACCGCCTGCCAGAGTCCTGGCTCTCGGGAGAGACTGGAGAGATCTGGGGGCCCCGTTCCACTGTTCACTCACTGTCATGGGTTGAATTGTGACCCCCAAAGTCACATCTTTTTAATGTTTATTTTTTAGAGAGAGAAACAGGGTGCTAGCTGGGGAGGGGCAGAGAGAGTTGAAGACACAGAACTCAAAGCAGGCTCCAGGCTTTGAGCTGCCAGCACAGAGCCCTGACTTGGGGCTCAAACTCACAAACTATGAGATCACGACCTGAGCCAAAGTCTGACCCTTAACCGAATGAGCCACCCAGGCGCGCTCCAAAGTCACATGTTGAAGCCCTAACCTTCACGCCTCAGAATATGACTATATTTGGACAGCTTTGAAGAGGGGGTTAAGTTAAAATGAGACCGTCAGAGGGGCCCCAATCCGCTCCAATGGGTGTCCTTCTAAGAAGAGGAGAGTTGGACACCGGGAAAGCCACAAGCGTTGCATGAGCTCAGAGGAAAGATCCTGTGAGGTCACAACGAGAAGGTGGCCATCAGCAAGCCAAAGACAGAGGCCTCAGAAGAAATCCAACCTCCCAACACCTTGATCTTGCACTTCTAGCCTCCAGAGCTGTGAGGAAGCAGAAGTCTGTTATTTAAGCTGCCCAGTTCATGGTGTTTGGTTATGAAAGCCCAGCAGACTAATACGCTCATCAAGTCATTTAGGCATCATGGTCTCAGGCTTCTGATCGTCCATAGGGATGCCTCCCGCCCTCTTGACCTCCCAGGCTCAATGTTGAGGATCCCCTGGGGTCATGGACAAGAAAGCCTTTTGTAAGACACAGAGCACCAAACACCCGGGAGACTGGAGAGTCTGTCTCCCGAGGGCATCATATCCAAGGCTCGGGCTGGGGAATGGCTGGCGTCAGACACTCACTAGACCTCTTCCTCTGGCTTGAACTGAGCCTCAAAAGCCGGTGCTGGTCTTTCAGGAACTAGTTTTTACCAAAAAAAAACCCTAAAAACGTCCTTTACCTTGGGCTCAAGAATGCCATCTCTAGAAGACAAGCAGACAGGTGAAATAATACCATAGAAAAAGAAGTTCATCCCGGAGTTGTTTATGGTAGCCAAAAAAAAAAAAAAAAAATCTAAAAGGGAATTGGTCAAGGAACCATCAAATCATAGGTTAACATGCATCTATTAAAAACCACGCAGTAGGGGCGCCTGGGTGGCTCAGTCGGTTAAGCATCCGGCTTTGGCTCAGGTCATGATCTCAAGGTTTGTGGGTTCGAGCCCCGCATTGGGCTCTGTGCTGACAGCTCAGAGCCTGGAGCCTGTCTTTGGATTCTGTGTCTCCCTCTCTCTCTGATGCTCCCCTGCTCTGGCTGTCTCTCTCTCCCTGTCTCTCAAAAAAAGTTTTAAAAACTGAAAAGAACAAACAAACCATGCAGTAGAAAGAAATTTATTAGCATGGAAAGATGTTCATAATATCCGTCTGAGTATATACATAAAGAGGACTACAAGATACATCAAAACAGTAACAACGCGTGGGGCTTATGGGTTAGGGGGTGCACTGTTCTTGGGCATTTCTATGTTCTTCCGTTTTTCTGCATCAGATAAGCATTACTTTTTTTTTTAAGTAATAACTACTATTTTAAAACAATAAATGACACCTGGAGTCCAGAAACTAAGAGACTTTCCATTAAGAGGGACGTTCATATGTAATAACATGGAGGAGGCACGAATCTAGCCCTAAAGATGGAGAATTTGCCCCCCTCTGTGCACACTTGTTCCCACAAAGAAAGCCCTGTGCCGATACTGGCGTCAGTCAAGTATGTGGGCACCTACTATGTGCTCGGCACCGTACTGACAAAGTGAATCGTGTGGTCCTGCTGAGGACAAACCCTAGATGGGATCTCATCCAGGGGGACACCCACCCCGCCCCTGCTGGCGCCCAGCTTGCGCCCAGCTGACTGAGAAAGGACAACCTCGAGCCGGGTGACGGGCTGCTAGGGCAGTGGGGCCCCACTCAGGGAGGCTCTGAGGATGGCGGAGAAGGGGCATTCGCCCCCCTGGGCAGGAGGACACCCTGGAGGAGAATGTCCGACTGACCGCTGTGCCCGGAAGTGTGGACCTGCTCTCTGCTCTGTCTCTTGGGCAGGAAGCTCATGATTTGGCTTGACGTGTGAGATTTTGGACTGAATGTGTCTCCCCCAAATTCGTATGCTGAAACCTAATCCCAGTGTGATGGGGTTTGGGCGTGGGGTTTGGGGAAGGTCATGAGGGGCAACCTTTATGTGACTTTATAAAAAGAGGCCAGGCCCGTTCATTTGTCAGTTAAACCGGTTAAGCACCGGCTTCAGCTCAGGTCATGATCTCATGGATCGTGGGTTCAATCCCCGCGTCGGGCTCTGTGCTAACAGCTAGCTCAGAGCCTGGAGCCTGCTTCAGATTCTGTGTCTCCCTCGCCCTGACCCTCCCCTGCTTGTGCTGTCTCTGTCTCTCAAAAATAAATAAATAAAACAGGAAAAAAATTTTAAAAAGAGGCCAGAGAGTCAGCTCTCTCTCCCCTCCGTGTGACGTCAGCAGCCTTCCCAGAGAGGGCTGTCGCCAGAACCCGGCCACACCGGCGCCCCGCCCGCAGATTTTCAGCCTCCAGAACAAACAGAAATAGAATTCTAGAATTTAAAAACCACCCAGTCCATGTACTTTGTTACAGCAGCCCGAACTCGGACATCCACCCACCGGCACCAGCGGGTGTCCCAAGACTTCATTCAATTCTGACACCATGTACCTGAAGTCAGCGTCTGATTCCGAAGTTAAAGGGCTCGGTCCCACAAGACTGCCGCCACCGCAGACCCCGGTCACAAGTCTGAGCCTCCCGTACTTCTGACCCGTTGGCTATAAATGGAAAGTTCCCGCAGCTCTTCCTGCAGGGTTGATATTTGCCAGAACAGCTCACAGAGGTGAGGAAGCCGCTTTGCTTGCTATCACCAGTTTATTACAAAAAATACAGCTCAGGTGCGCCAACTGGGAGAGACGCCCGGGGCAAGGTAGGGGTGGGGGTGGGGGGGTGCAGAGCTTGCACGCCGTCTCCAGGTGAGCCACCCTCCCGGCACCAACCCAGAGGGTTCCCAAGCCCCATCTTTCAGGGGGTTTCATGGAGGCGTCATCATATAGGTGTAATCAATTATTACCTCAGTCTCCCACTCAACTTCCCTTCCCAGAGGTGGGGGGTGGGGGTGGGGATTGGAAGTTCCAACCTTCTCTCTTGTTTTTAATTATCTTGGGGGGGGGTGGGGCGGAGAGCAAGACTCCCAAGCAGGCTCCAGGCTACCAGTGGAGAACCCCACATGCTGCTCGAACCCACGAACCATGAGATCGTGACCTGAGCCAAGACCAAGAGTCGGATGCCCAACCCACTGAGCCGCCCAGCTCCCCGAAAGTTCCAACCTTCTCACCAAAGGCTAGTCATCTTGGTGACCAGCCCCCGTTCTGAAGCCGTCTAGGGGCCCAGCAAGAGTCACCTCGTTAAAACAAAAGACGTTCCTATTATTCTGGAAGGCCCGGGGGATTTAGGGGCTCTGAGTCAGGAGTGGGACCGGGGACAGAGACCGCACACACGTACGTTTTATGCCACAGACGGGGATCAGAAAGCACAGGAGCGGAACACCGGCCTCACAGACGCTCTGACGCTCGCGAACGTTCACCGAAGGCGGTCACTGCAAGGAGGCCCTGAGGGATCAGGCAGAAAGCGCTCCAAACTGAGGACCTAAATTTGCAGCCAAGTACATTGTTTCTCACATGGGTAAATTAAAAAAAATTTTTTTCATGTTTCTTCATTTTTGAGAGACAGAGAGAACAGAGCGTGAGCAGAGGAAGGGCCAGGAGAGAGAGACGGAATCCGAAGCAGGCTCCAGGCTGTGAGCTGCCAGGCACAGAGCCCGGAGCGGGGCTCGAACCCACTGACCACAAGATCATGACTTGAGCTGAAGTCGGACGTTCAACTGACTGAGCCACCAGGCGCCTATCACATGGGTAAATTTTATGATACACTCCAGTGGTGCAGAGCAGGGAATGTGGGTAAATACGGTTACCGATTCTCCCAAGCAAAACCAAAGAAGCCAGCGGGTTACGTTTACAATAAAATTTCAATTCACTGGTCACAGGACGTATTGCCCAATGGAGATGTTGGCATAATTAGCTATCCATTCAGAAGGCAAGAAAGTTGCATGCCTACCTCACACCATAGACACACAAAAATCCGAATTAATTCACTATTTACACATGTATGTTCACATTTATTACAGTGATATGAAACATCGAAGGCTGTATTTATAAGGTTGGGGTGAGTAGGGCCTCTCTAGGCATAATACACAGACTCAGAACCCGAAGAGGCAAAGGCTCGGGTATTAGATTATGTCAAAATTTTAAGCCTGGGTGGCTCAGTCGGTTAAGCGTCCGACTTCGGCTCAGGGCATGATCTCATGGTTTGTGAGTTGGAGCCCCGTGTCAGGCTCTGTGCTGACAGCTAGCTCAGAGCCTGGAGCCTGCTTCAGATTCTGCATCTCCCTCTCTCTCTGCTTGTGCTGTCTCTCTCTGCCTCTCAAATAAAAAATAAATAAAACATTTTAAAAAATTTAAAAATTTTAATTTCAGTACTGCCAAAAACATAATTACAGTTAAATGACAGATAGGAGAAAATATTTGTAGCTTATTTATTCGTTCATCCTTCCACAAATATTTAGTGAGTACCTACTACGTCCCAAACACAATGCTAGATGCTTATATAATTATATAATTGTGTATATAAATATATAATGTGATATATATTATAATACCGCATTATAATATTTTATATTATACATAATATATAGTATAATATAATATTGTATTATTATACATAATATAATATATGAGCATATTATTATAATTTTTAAATATACACACATCTTCGTGCTTATTAAAATTATTAATATATGTGTGGCTAAACAAAGAGTTTATATCCAAAATATGTGAAGTGATACAAAATATGTGACGTGATCAAATAAAACGCTGAAAACGAACTACAAATATACACAACAAAATAAAAATAAATAAAAATGAAACAACAAAGATTGAAAGTAAAGGCACACACACACAAAAGATATATTTAATGTATGTTAGGATTAGTTTTGACTGCATATAAAAAGTCAAAAAAGCAGCAGCTTCACCACACTAAAAGTACATTTCTCTCTTAGTAAAAAGGTCAGAGGAAGGCCAGCAAGAAATGGCACAGTGGTTCCATTATCCACAGGGACCCGGCGCTTTTCCTTCTGTCTGTCCCACTACACCAGTACTCGGTGCCATCCTCAAGGTAACCTCATGTTCCAAAATGGCTGCCAGAGTTCCAGCCATCCAATCAGCATTCCGGGCATCAGAGAGGGGAAAGAGGGACAGAACTAAAGGGTGTCCCCCTAGCTGGATCGACTCCCTTCAAGCAGCCCTTCTGTTCTGCCAACCTCTCCCCGCCCACACGCTGCTGCAAGAGAGGCTGTTGGCGTTAGCCAGGTGCATTTTCACCACACATGTAGTTTGCCTCCACTACTAAGAAAGAATGGGAAATTTAGTACCGGACGACAACCAGAAACTTCTGCCACACTAGACAAATATGAACAGCAAAAGCTGGCCCGACAATATTAAAATAAGAATTTATGACAGAAAGCATTATTAAGCGTGCATCAATAACTATACAACATAATGACAAAGTAGACCATCAACCAAGTCATGAATGTGCATGCACCTAGCAATATAAGTTCAACACGCACAAAGCAAAACCCGACTCGTTTAAAATGAAAAATTGAAGAGCAGCAGGAATGGAGGAAGACTTTGATACTCATGTCTCAGAGACTAATAGATCAGACAGATAAAAAAAACATAATAATTTATAATGTCTGAACAACATAATTCACAAGCCTAATCTATTTCATGTATTTGGTTGGACTCAACAAACAGACGACATTCATTATTTTCAAGCAGACACTGAACATACATAAAAGTTGGCCACTCATGAGGACACAAAGTCTTTTTTCTTAAAATTTTTTAATGTTTTATTTATTCTTGAGAGCGTGGGAGAGACAGCGTGAGCAGGGGAGGGACAAGATATTGAGAATCGGGTGTCAACAAGAGTACTGCTTTTCAAAATTTGTCGAGTGCAGCCGAAGTGCAGAGCTTCTTAGTTCTAAATTCATACCTTTAACTGGGATATATATTTTTTTACACACGATGAAGATAGAAAACAATGGCGAAAGCAGTCAACTCAGGAAGCTAGAAACATACGAAAGAGAAAACCAAAGAAAGCAGAAGGCGAAATAAGAATGGTAAAAAGAGCACCTAATGAAATAGGAACATTTAAATCCTGGAGATAATTGGTGTCGGGGTGATGTTTATTCTCTACCTACTTCTGAGGGTCCCTCCCGAGCAGAAGGGGGAACTGATCAGGCCTCTCTGCTCTCACCCTCTTGGGGGTCAGAAGTGGCTCCCCCCATTGGACACCAGAGCTAAGCATGTATGAACCTGCCTCTTCTCTTCTCCTCTTCTCTCTCGATCTCTCTCTTTCCCCTCTGTCCCCACTCCAGCCAAGAATGTGTTCACTACTGTTCTTGACCACAACGTTGACCATAAGGCCGGTCTCCGAGGAACAAACCACGGATTGCCGTTTCTCAACCCTGTGGACACGTAGACGTGAGTCTGACTCACTTTGCGGATCGGTCCTGGTAGGGCTTTTGCCCCCATATGTAAGTTTCATGCTCCTGTATCAACCTCATCAATAATAAAGATGATAAGTTGGTGCCTCCCATCTTTCTCTTCTTTCTCAAGTGATCTATACGTTCTATAAGAAAGATATTTATTGGATTTCCTAAATCAATGGCATCGAAAGCTGATTCCTTGAGAAGACTAATAAAATAAATTTCCAGCAAGTCCAATCAACTCAAAGGGTGAAGTCATAAGCATTAGGAACTAAACAGAGAGCATAACAATTGTTACAGTGGGGATGGTTTAAAATAATAGGGAGACAGACCCCACTTATTTTAGGAAGATAGCATAGCGATCAACCAGTTGGACAAAGATCGCACGAGAAAAGAAATTTATAAACAGATTTCACTTTTTTACCATACATGCAAAAATCCTAAGTAAAATACGAGCAAAACAAATTCATAATGTGTTTTTTACATGTATACATCCTGACTGAGTTGGGATTATCCTAGGCATGTAATGGTCAATTTTTGGAAAACATTTAGGTAGAGTTTACCACATTTACAGAGTAAAGAAGGGGCGCCTGGGTGGCTCAGTAGATTTAGGATCCGACTCTTGATTTCCGCTCAGGACACGATTTCACAGTTGGTGGGACGGAGCCCCTCGACGGGCGCTATGCTGACAGTGCAGCCTGCTTGGAATTCTCTCTCTCCCTCTCTCTCTCTTTCCCTCCCCTGCTCACACTCTGTGTCTCTCTCTCAAAAATAAATAAACATTAAAAATGTTTAAGAAAATACAGTATCAGAAGGCATTGCTTACAATAGCAGCAAAACAATTAGAAATTGGGATTAAAAGAGAGAAAGTGACATAAAGAGCTTTGTGGAGGAAATTCCTTGTGCAGAACCCAAGAGACGTAAACAAATAAACATATATAGCAAGCTCATGAATAGGAAGACTCAAAACCATAAAATAACAATTCTTCCCAAATCAGTCTATAAAAATACAATTACAACAAAATTTTGAATGGGCCTTTTCCAGGAACTTGACCATATAACCCCAAGACACAAAGGGGCCAGTAGCAGGTCAAGGATGCCCAAAATAACTGTGAAGGAGAACACCAAATGGAGGGAAGGGGAGGGATGTGTCCCTATCAGATAGTGAGATTTAAAAAACTATGATAATTAAAACACTGTGATAGTCAGTGATAGACAAGGACACCCAGAAGGTGAATCCAGAAATCTGATATCATAAAATCAATCAGGAAATGGACGGACTGTTTAATAAATTGTACTAGGCCAACTGGTTGGCCATGAAATAAATGTAGGTTCCAGCTTCACATGGTGGCGGACACAGGGGCCCTGCCCCTGCCCCTCCACACTCCTGATGCAGACATACAAAGGCGTCCGCCTGCACACACCTCAGACCCATGGGCTTCTACTCACCCCTGCAAGGACAGTAGGCAGGAAGGGCAGGCCGAGCGAATGCCCCATGACCCTGAAGCAAGATAACTGTGAAGTGTATTCTACACTGTCTCCCCGAGGTCCCCAGTGGGACCGAGACTCAGGTGCCCTCACTGGCACCTGCTCATAGGCACGCACCTCCTTGGCTCCCTTCCCTTCCCCTCTCACTGCTGGCGCCCAAACCGTTGTCTCCAGTCGGCTCCTGGAGGAACCAAACCTAAGAGAACACCGCCCCCCTCCCCCAAATAGACAAGGTCCACCAGAGACTCAAATATGAAAAGGTGAAAAGCAAAGTTTTAACATTTATAAGAAGAAAATATAGGAAAACCTGTTTACAATCTCCACCTAGGGGAAAGCATTTCTTAAACCAGATATGAAAAGCACGTCCTAAAGGAAACGATTCATAAATGGGACGGCAACGGAATGCGGCGTTTGTGTCCAACAAAAGACTCCGCAGGTGAAAACCGGGCTGTAGATTAGGAAGAGGCATTTGAATCGCACTAAAGGATCGGGACCAGGATAGGCAGGAACATCCTCGAAAGAATGAAAATAAGACAAAATGGGAAAATGAACTAATGATAGAAATCAGAAATGCACAAAAGAAAACACACAAATGATCAAGAAACATAAAAATATGTTTTACCTGGATAATGCTTGAGGAAATAACAAGTTAGAGCAGTGAGATCATCATATTGAATCAGCCAGATTGGCAACATTGCAGAAGAACAGGAACAGCATCGGGACAGGGGCGTGCTCCGACCCTTTTGCAGCAAATAAGAACCAGGATAATCTTTTGGGAGAACAATTTGGTGACCTCTAAAAACATGTGAAATGCCTATGACCTAGCCACCCCACTTTTAGAAAAGTATATGCAGAAATAATAGCATGAGTATATCAAAAATACGTTAGGGGCCCCTGGGTGGCTCAGTCAGTTAAGCGTCCAACTTCGGCCCAGGTCACGATCTCACAGTTTGTGGGTTCAAGCCCCGCGTCGGGCTCTGTGCTGACCGCTCAGAGCCTGGAGCCTGCTTCAGATTCTGTGTCTCCCTCTCTCTCTGACCCCCCGCTGCTCGCACTCTCTCTCTCTCTCAAAAATAAATTTAAAAATTTAAAAAAATACGTTAAAGGGTATGTTTTTCTGCATTGTTTAGTAAATAGAAAAATCACAAAGGAAACCTAAATGTCTCTCAACAAGGAGTTTTAAAATAAAAGAAACTACAACCCAGTCATTAAAAGCAAGGAGTGAATGGGACGCCTGGATGGCTCGGTCAGTTGAGCATCTAACCCTTGATTTTGGCTCAGGTCATGATCTCATGGGTTTGTGGGTTGGAGTCCCGTATTAGTTTCCTCACACTGACAGTGAGGAGCCTGCTTGGGATTCTCTCTCTCTCTGCCCCTCCTGAGTACACATTCTCTCTCAAAATAAATAAATAAACTTAAAAAAGAAGAAGCGAGGTGTGAAGAGTGCTCTCTCTTCATACAATGGAATATTATTCAGCCTTAAAAAAACAAAAAGGACATTCTGACACATTGATGAATTGGAAGACATTAGGCCACATGAAGTAAGTCAGCCACGAAAGGACAAACAGGGTCTGAGTCCTCTTACAGGAGGACCTAGGGTCGCCAGGTTCACAGAGACGGAGGACGGTGACTCCCGGGGTCTGACGGGGAAGCAGGAATGGGGAGTTAGTGCTTACTGGGGACAGAGTTTCAGGACAGGATAAAGAGAATGCTCTGGAGAAGGATGGTGATGATGGTTGCATAACGATGTGAATGTATTTAATGCCACTGAACTGTGCACTTAAAATAGTTAAGATGGTACATCGTATGTTCTATAAATTTTCCCACCTTTTTTTAAGGCAAGGGAGATAACACATATTGACCTAGAAAGAGCTGTTCTTCGCTCAGTAATTACTGGGGCTGAGTTCCAGTGGAAGAAACAGACAATAAATGAACAGGCACAGGCCTGAGGTCATTTCAAATTGTAAGGATCACAGAGGAAACACGGAAAACGGAACGGGAGGGTGAGGGAGAAAGGGCGGCCCATGAGCTGGAGGGCCCGGGGCCCCGTTTGAGGCAGCGTCTGACTCAGCCCTGCGCTGGGCTGACATTTCCTGAAATGTCCACCCGGCTTCTCACCACCCAACACTCTCCATCCCGTTGCCCCTTTCTCCATGGGCTCAGAAAATCCGCCGGATTGCAGGGGGAGGAAGGGTGGGGAAACCTTCTCCGGAAGTCACGCTTGGCCATTAGTGAAGGAAAGCTCCGTAAAGAAACCTGGGGTTTCAGGAGAGGTGAATCAGTTAGCCGGGGTTCGTGTTCACAAGACAGGAAGTAAGCACGATGTTAATGGAGCTGGGGACAGAGAGGCTGTCACAGAAGCTGCACAGAGGACTTCAGGGAGGAAATCAATACCCCGCGTGGCCCCTTCTGAGAACAGGCCGAGGCAAGGTGGCCTCTGTCTGCTCCTTTCTCCCCGTCCCTTAGACAAAAGTCTCCAACGGGCCATGACCCTTAGATAATATCATGATCTCCCTGCTCGTAGATCCACAGCCTGTCTTGCTTCAGTCATTACTATGCCCGAGACCAGGTAATAATCTAACTCTTCATTCCACGTAAGGCTGAGGCTCGGCCTGTTCCGGAACCAGGCTGGAACGCTGGCGGAAAACCCAAGCGGCACTCGGAGATCTTGGTGGATCAGAGTTTTATTTCACAGCGGTGGGCTCAGAGAAGCGCCTTCTCCAGAGATCTGAGGCCTGAGCACAAGCATGGGGGACCATTTATCATCTGTTACTTCCGCATTAGTAGTAATTTGGCACACACGGCAAGCAAGGCAGGAAGAACCCAGGAGGAGTCTGTAAGCTAGGAACTAGAGCTTATGTTAGTCCCGTCGGCCATCTTTATGGTGCAGAACTTTACTTATTTTCCCAGCTGGCCCTGCTGCAATCAGGAAGCTTGGGATGGCTGGGGTGTGTGTGCATGTGTGCTGCTGGCTGTCTGTCTGTCTGTGTGTGTGTCTGCGTGTCTGCATGTGGTGGGGGGAGAGGAGCTTCTTAATTTTCACATGCAGTTTTTTAGAAATTGAGGTGAAATTCACATCACATAAAATTAATTGTTCTAACGTGTACATTTCAGTGGGATTTGGTACATTCACAGTGTTGTCCAACCACCACCTCATCTGGTTCTCAATACCCCAAGAAAACCCCGGGCCCATTAAGACTGAAGCAGGGAGGGGTGCCTGGGTGGCTCAGTCGGTTAAGCATCCGACTTCTGCTCAGGTCATGATCTTGAGCTCTGTGGGTTCGAGCCCTGTGTCAGGCTCTGCTGACATTCTGTGTCTCCCTCTCTCTCTGTCCCTCCACCCCCTACCCCAGTCTCTGTCTCTCTCTCTCTCAAAATAAAATAAAGACATAAAAAAAAAAAGACTGAGGCAAAGATTAGAAGCCACGGAATCTCTCAGGGAGCATGCTATAGCCAGAGCTCGAAGGAAGTGAGGGAGGGAAAGGGCAGAGCAGGGCTGTGGGCTCAGGGACGTGCTGTCTTGCTCTGATCCAGGAGGAAACGGCTCTGGAGAATTCTTGCCCTGCAGAGTCTTCCTCGACCTGAGGCAGGCATTTGGGAACCCTTTATCAACCAGCCATTGGCTGGGGACTGCCAGTGAGCAGGGGAGGGGTGTAACTTCCCCGGAAAGGCAGCTCCGTTAGCCAAGGTCAGCTGCGCAGGGAGGAAGGGGCGCTCCCGGTGACTCTGGCCACGGCCGAGGTCTGCGCACCACTGGCCGGGAAGGTGGACTGGCACCACCGCTTCCACCACAGGCCGCCCCCTTGCATCACTCAGAGGCTCCTCCTTCTCGCATCAGGTGGCCTCCACCCGGGCACAGCCTCTCCCCTGCAGTTGTCACAACTCCTGGGGAAACTCCAAGAGGTGGATGAGGGAGGAAATTAGAGGCCTTGCTCTTGTCCTTGATCCGAGGCCTTAACGGACACTGTTGCCCTCCCCCCTTCGCTATCTGCTGGGCTGGGTGTCTCGCCTGGTGGGCGACCCAGACTCCCATCCGGGAGGGGTCTGAGGCCCTGGTTCCCACGCCCTTACCGGCCATGGTTACAGACATGTGCCGTTTACAGCTAAAACCCGGCAGAGCCATGCCAAGAATCACCTCAGCGCACCACCCGAGCGCCATACATATCCCGTCCCCACGTCCTGCCACCACCACCCGTCCCCATTCCGCAGCAGCGTCCCTGCTCCTTATAATGACCAGACCTCTCCCCACTGCCTACAAGGAAGCTCCTCTCTGTGCCACCGCCGGCTCCTGGCAGGGGGCCCAGATGCAGGCAGCTAGTGCATCAGGTTTAGTGGGACCCTTAACTGTGTCCCCTGCGGAAACACACACATGCGTGCCCGCACGCATGCACACTCATGCACACACCCACACATGTGCATGAGTGCTCACACCACCCACATCTGGAACCAGGGCCTCTAAACACACAAAGCCTGAAGGATGTGCCAACCTGAGGCACACATTCCGCAAGCGGGTCACCGGGGTCAGCGTGAGCAGAGCCACTCCCACTCCCCCCCCACCCCCTTGGCGAGCCAGCTAGCCTGGGCACGGCGCCACAGGGAGGCTTAGGGCACAGAGCCATCTCACCTTGGGAGGTCATTGGTCATTGGAAGCTCTACCCAGCTGCCGGCTCTCGACGGGGCGGCCCGAGTGGGAGCAGCAGATCCGTGGTCACGTGCCTGCTGCCACACCCCCTTTCCCCGCACAGTGAACCCCTTGGCCTTTGAGTGGTGTTATTCAGTCTCCCAGGTCGGTGAGTGGTGAGTCGGTTCCTCGGGGAGACCGCGGACAGCGGTCCTGGTCCTGGCCTTGGCCTTGAAAGTAAGGAATGCAAGGGGCACCAGGGTGGCCCAGTCGGTTGAGCGTCCAACTTCAGCTCAGGTCATGATCTCACGGTTGGTGGGTTTGAGCCCCGCGCCGGGCTCCATGCTGACAGCTCAGAGCCTGGAGCCTGTCTTGGGCTTCTGTGTCTCCCTCTCCCCCACTCACACACACTCTCTTTCTGTCTCTCAAAAATAAATAAATGTAAAAACAAAAAAAAAAGGAAGGAAGGAACACAAGTCCGTGGACCTGGGTAAATCACTGCCCTTCCCAGGACGGAAGGGGATCTAATGAAGTCAACTTGCCACCAAGCGGCCGGCTGGTCACCTGGAGGGGAGCTCAGAGTCGGCCTCACCTGCTGACAGGTCAGACGCTTGGAGGTGGCAGCCTTGGTGATCGGGACACTCTCCTGGGCCCAGGCCTGGCCTCCAGCTCCACCTCTGTGATGGATCCCCCTCATGGGCCCATCGCCTAAACGCCATGGTGCCAAGGACAATGGCTGGCTGGGCCATCTTGTCCACTTGGTTGGCTGGTGTCTCCGCGGTGCTAATGTGAGAGACAAAGAGCCTCACGCTTTGTGCCCACAGCCCCACCCCAGGCCCCTCGGTCCCAGTCTTCCCATCATGCTCCTTGTAGACCTGACCAAGCAGTCCGGCCCAGGCCCATGTGCCTCCTGGCCCCAGGCCGCTGCTCTCTGCCTTCACTCAGCATCAATGGCCGGCTCACCACCCGAAGCCCCGCCCACTGTCTCGTGGCCCCACCCCGACAGCTCACACCAACCTATCAAGCTGAGCTCCGCACGGACAGACACTTCAACCTTCTCCCTCCTCACATCTGGTCACAGGGAGGCCGCCACAAGGTGTGAGCTGAAAGGGGCACCCATGACAACAGCAGCTGGTGACATGGGAATCTGGGCCACCTGTCCTTAACAGCTTTGGGACCCGTGGGAGCCAGTCCCCAACGTGCCACTTTTATCTTCTGATAGAGGCCCAGACTTGTGACTGGTGGGTCATTTGTCAACTTGTGATGAAAAGTGTGGTCCCCTGATCAGATGCTCGGTTTCTACCAGCACCAGAGGCCCACACGGAGCCCTCCTCCGCTGCAGATGGCATGACCTTGTTCCAGAACCTTCTGGTCTGCACTGTGGCTCTCCTCTGGGCACTTCCCCTTCAATGACCTTCTCTGCTCCAGATACCTCTAGCGCCATTGGGTCCGAAAGGTCGGATGGCCCAGGCATCACTGCAGCTCCGAATCAGCAGCCTTCTGTGTCACTGAGTCAATGGGCCAAAGCAATATTCCCTAGTGCTAACGATGCTGTCCCCAAACCCAGAGGCCCATGAGAAGTTGTGCCTCTTCCCTAACGGTGAAAGGTACATGGCGCGCTGAGCCACACTTCGCTTTGGAGGAGATGACCCGACACGCCAGGACCTCCCTGCTGTCTCCAGAGCGCACGTATTCTACCAACGCTTCTAGCGGACCTACTAAGTCTTGCTTGTCGGGTCTGATTAATATGCTGTTGCCGATCGAGTGGACCGACGTGCCGGACCGCAGGCTGTCCAGAGGGGCCAGGACCCTTTGCATTCTGCTGTGATAGACAGCAGGAAAATTACAGAGCCCTGGGGTGAGGCCGCGAATGCATATGTTGGCCAGATCGATAGCCACATCCCGTATATACAAGATGATATTGACCGGCTCGGGCAGAGCCGCCATGCCTGCACTGACGGTGCCCTGGGGGCTGCTCCCGGCTGGGTCTCCGCTTATCCACGGTCATCTGCCATGACCTGTCTGGTTTTTGCAGGGACGGGACTGGTGAACTCAACAGGGATGTGACAAAGACCCTTCCTCCTGCGTCCTCTCCATCTCTAAAGATGGCACTAATCGCTATTAGTCTTCCAGAAATTCGGTGTGGATTTTGATTTACTTTCTCAGCGGGGTTGGATCAGGGGGTCTGGGGAACCTATATAATCCACTTGGCCTTTCCTAACACAATAGCTCTGGCGCTGTAGCTAAAGGAACTGACATGAAGGTTCTTCCAACTGCGAAGTATTTCATTCCATCTACACACTCGGGGGTGGAGCAAATGACCACCAAGGGGGGGTGGTCTCTGGATACAGCATGCTCGTGGTGAGAGGGACCTCAGCTGGGGCTCCATGTATCACCTGGCCCCTTGCAGTCTTCTCTACACCGCTTCCTCATGGCCCCCGGGTCCCTGGGAATCAGTGTCAGTCCGGACCCTATATCCGGCAGTCCTCGAATGACCTGGGCAGCCCTGGAAATGTGCCACTCGGCTCTCCCTTCAAGAGAGAAGCTGTCACAATGCAGTAAGCCCCCAGCCTCCAGAGGGGAGCCATGGTGTTGGTGCCAAGGCCATACACTCCCCCGGCCATTTCCAGCCAATGACTATACACAGCGGGACCCATAGCACCTGACATTTACTTCACAATGTGGGATTCTTCTTGTTTGTTTTTATTTTTATTTTTATTCACAGATGATAGATAGATAGACATTTTATTTTTAAAATTTTTAAATGTTTTATTTATTTTTGATACAGAGATAGACAGAGCATGAGAGGGGGAGGGGCAGAGAGAGAAGGAGACACAGAACAGGAAGCAGGCTCCAGGCTCTGAGCTGTCAGCACAGAGCCTGACGTGGGGCTTGAACCCATGAAGGTGAGATGTGACCTGAGCTGAAGCTGGAGGCTTAACCGACTGAGCCACCCAGGCGCCCCTAGATAGATATTTTAGAGAGAGTGTGTGAGCAGGGGAAGGGCAGAGAGAGAGAGAGAAAGAGAGAGAGAGAGACTCAAGCAGGCTCCACGCTCAGCACAGAGCCTGATGCAGGGCCCCAGCCCATGATCCCGGGATCATGACCGCAGCCAATATCAAGAGTCAGAGGCTCAAATGACTGAGCCACCCAGGGGCCCCCAATGTGGGACTCTCCTAAAGGGCCACCCTTGGGATCTGACGCTCAGAGCCACAGGGCTTTTCCTCCGAAATCCTCCTTCCTTCCTTATCTCCTCTCACAGGCACCTGATGGCTCGTCCACGCCGCTCCTGCTCCCGCCCTGGTCCCTTCACAGGTGATGCTTCCACAAATCTCTCCCACTTCCAGCCCCAACTGTCCTCTCCCAGAGTACCAGAATGGCACACACCCTTCCAAGTATGGTTACAAGAATGAATGGCTGAAGTTTTCTATTGTGTGCTGGACTATGTCGCCCTTAAAAGATGCTGGGGTTCTAGCCACCCAGCCCCACCCCATCCCCAGTACCTGTGAATGTGACCTTATTTGGAAATAGGGTCTTTGTAGATGATCAAACTAAGTCAAGGTCACTAGGGTGAGCACTAGTCCAATATGACTGTGTCCTTATTAAAAGGGGAAACCTGGACACAGACACACACATACAGGGAGACGGCCGGGTGACAATGCATGCGGAAATCGGGTGACACATCTGCACGCCGAGGACCACCACAGATGGCCGGAGACCAGCAGCAGCGGGGGGACAGGCCCGGACCAGATTCTCCTTCACCTCCTTCAAAAGAAACCAACCCTGTCCACCCCTTGATTTCTGACTTCTGGCCTCCAGAACTGTGAGACCACACATTTCTGTGGTTTAAGCACCCAGTTTGTGGCATTTTGTTACAGTAGCCCGAGCAAACTCATACGATGCCTTTGGGGAAAGACTGGAAAAAACTACTCACCATGATATTTCAGGGTCCAGGACCTCCTTCTCCTTCAGCTGATGGATTCTGAGCTTGAGACCTTGTTCAAGTTTACGTAAAGGATCACTACTTTCCATCAAGGCATCTGACCTCTACCACCTGCTAATTCATTCTTGATCACTTTTTTTTTAAGAATTTATTTTTTTGGGGGACCCTAGGTGACTCAGTCAGTTGAGCTTCCGACTTCATCCCAGGTCATGATCTCATGGTGCATGAGTTTGGGCCCCACATCAGGCCTTGTACTGACAGCTCGGAGCCTGGGGCCTCCTTGGGATTCTGTGTCTCCCTCTCCTGCTTCCCCTCCCCAGCTCACACTCGCTTTCGTGCTCTCTCTGTCAAAAATAAATAAAAACTTTAAAAATTTTTATTTTTGTAAAGAAATCTTGACACCTAACGTGGGGCTCGAGCTTACAACCCCAAGGTCAAGAGTCACATGCTCTACCAACTGAGCCAGCCAGGCGCCCCACTCTTGATCACTTTTGATTATATACATTAAACAACAGCTTCACCGGCTGCCCATGTGTCTTGCCCCCTGGAAATGTCATGTACTATTAGCCATCCTCAGATGGGTCAGGGCCCCTGGCTGCCATCCCCATCCTGCTGTTCTATCTGGTAACAGTGACAGTTAAGTGGTGGCTCCTGGTCTCTACTAGTACGGGATCCTATCATCCCCTTGGCTACTAGGAAGCTCAGTTCCGTGGCAGTGTCTCCATTGTCAGGCCCAGGCGACAGAGGACGGCCACCCCTGGGCTTCTCAGTGACGGTGGTGTCTCCTCCCCAGTCTACTCGTTATCACCTTCATCAAGACGTGGCCCTGCCCAAGGAACTTAGCCCGCCAGTGGGTTTCCAGTCTCCCACAGAAGGCCCACTCTAGCCGCCCGCACCCCCGAGCCTTTGCAAACCCTCCTCCGTGGTCTGCCACAGCCCTTCCAGCACCTGCTTCGTTGAATGGGCACCGTCACTACTTCCAGTGTTCTGAGAACCCTCTCTCAAGAGCCTTTCCAAGTGTCAGATCTAAGAGCGTCTTGCCAGACTACTAAATTCTTCAATATCCCGCCATATTCGGCATCCCTTGATCTGGAACTTTCAGAAATCACTCCTGGGAATTTTCTCCCAGGCTCTGCCCACCCCTGTAGGGACTCTTTCAATTCCTCTTTTCCCTTAGCAGGCAAAACACCCCCCTAGCCAGGTCCCATAGCGATGTTCTTGTACTTTGGGGTCTGGTGGCCAAGAGGTAGGAGCAGATCCCAAAGAGGGTAAACCTTGTCTTTTTTTTTTTTTTAATGTTTATTTATTATTGAGCGCCAGAGAGAGACAGGGCGTGAGCATGGGAGGGGCAGACAGAGGGAGAGACGCAGAATCCAAAGCAGATTCCAGGCTCTGAGCTGTCAGCCCAGAGCCTGATACGGGGCTCGAACTCACAAACCCTGAGATCATGACTTGAGCTGAAGTTGGACGTTCAACCAACTGGGCCACCCAGGAGCCCCGGGTAAGCCTTGTCTTAAAGGGCACTCCCCCTTATGTGAGGTTTCTGTACGGTCTTTAAGCAAAAAGGGGTCTTCTATCTTTCAGCAGGGGACGTGGGCCATCTCTGCAGGCCACAGACTACAGGAGGGTCTGGGGTTCAAGGTTCTCAAGGGCATCTCCCTGATAGTTCCATCTCGGACCCAGGGTGCCCCCACCCTGGGGTGGGGCCCTGGCTTTGGAGGAGAGCCATTCCCAGGCTGGCAATTAAACCTTCTCTGAAATTCTGTTACCGTTAAATCCTGAGCCTGCCTCCAGCTTTGCTCGAAATTGGTGCCATCGGGGCCCGACGCCGCACCAGTGGTGGGGCCCGGAGGAGGGGGCGCGCTCACCACAGCTGCCTAGGAAGGCATCCAGCTGCAAAGTCCCATCCTTGGAATCTGCTTCCGAGGACCCCTTTCGGTTCTACCCGCTTTCGGTTGTGCAGAAGCGGAGTCTGAGACGAGGCTTCGGGGGCAGGGATTTCCCAGCGGGGAGCTCCTCAGGGAACGAAGATGCAGGAGAGGGAAGAGTCAGGACAGCGTCTCGGTCTAAGCCCAGCCTTGACCTGATGCGCAAATTGTACCGCGGACTTGTCCCTGCTTGGGGTGAGGAGACAGCCTCTTAAACCCTGCACCAGTTTGCCATGAGCCTTCCAAGCCTGGAGGCTCTGTCAGCCAAGAGCACTTCTCCAGAGAAGGCATTCCGGCCTGCGAGAGGGGACCGGCGGGGACACCACCAGGGCGCCTGGAACTGCAGTTTTCCCTTCTGGTACCTCAGGCAGAATCACTGGCCAATCACCCCGTCCTTGTCTCTGGTGAGAGCCAGTCACCTGTGTGGCGTGCCCCCCAGGCTCCAAATTCCCGCTCCTCTCGTGGCCTCTCTGACCTCTTTGAGAGGCTGGAGGAGGTCATCCAGGAGTTCCACAGCCAGTTCTCCACGACCGACTTCGCAAGGATGGGGGACGGGGGCGTGCATGACCTGTTTGCTTCAGGCCTCCAGCAGGACCAGCCAGGAAATCCGACGTTAACACCCTGTTGTGTTAGTGTGTCCGCTGCATCTAAATCCAGCTTTCCACTCCCCACCCCTAATCCTCTGCCCCAGGGCTGACCCACCTTCACCCCCCACCAAAATCAGCAGAAACAGAAGCCAGGATTCCATTCCTCCCCCCAACACCCCTCAAAGCCAAGCCAGGAGGAACACGGCGGGAGAGCCCGCCACCTAGTGGACGCCAAGGGCAGCGGACGCTGGAAGTGGTTGAAAGGGTCCTAGACTCCAGGACGGCACTCCAGGGGAGGGATGGGGCCAAGAGGCGGGGTGGCAAAGGACACAACATGGCCGGGGGGGAGGGAGACGGGAAAGTGGGGGGAGCAAGGTGCTTCTACGGGGGTGCCATGAGCCCTCCCCCAGCCTGCCTCTGCCCACCATAAGTGAGCCTGTTGGCCCAATCAGGACACAATGTCCAGTCTCTGCCTCTCCCCTAACTCTGGGGAGAAATTCCTGAACATCCCAGAAAGAGTCACTTAAAATTCATATGGGTCTGATGATCGCTTTATCCCAAGAGAAGAGGTAAGAAAAAATTCAGAAAGGGGAGAGGGTGTCCCCTCTCCATAGTGGCTGGGGGGGGGGGCGGGCGTGGACCCCTCACTCCCTCAGCATGGTCTCTCGTGCAGCAAAAAGGTTAAGTGACCCGACTGGCAGCCAGAAGTGGACACGGAAGGGCCACACTCTGAACTTCCCCTCTCCAGCCACCGCCCGGGGGGCAGAAAGGAGGCAGCCTCTGCACGGGTTACATGCATCTGTCTGTGTATAGATATAGGCCCTTGGAAGTACGTTAAAGGGTGTGGGGGGTGGAAAACTGTCCCCAACTGTTGGCAGAGACTCTCAGGGGGAGGGGAGTGGTGTTGAGGGGGCAGAAGACAGAGCTTTCACTTCTGAATTTATGTGCTTCCCCAAAAATGTGGTGGGAATCAGGGGTGGATTTTACTTCCAGTTTTGACCTCTTTTCGTATTTTTCAAGCTAAATAGCATGTGTATCATAAAGACGGAAAGAGCAGTGGCTGCCAGGGGCTGGGGGGAGGGGTGGGTGGGGACTCGGTGTTTCACAGGGACAGAGTTTCCGTTTTACAAGCTGAAAAGAGTCACGGTGAGGCATAGTGATGCAGCAGTGGGGATGGATTCGATACGCTGAGCTGGACACTGAAAAACGGTTAAAATGGTCAATTTTGTCATGTGTCTTTTACCACCAAACACACACGCGCGCACACACACGCACACACGCACGCACGCGCACGCGCGCGCGCGCACAAAGGAAATTGGTAACGTTGGGACACGAGGTGTCGCCCAGAACCCTGCACCACCGGTGCGGTGCCAAATCAAAGCTGAACCTGACCAAGCCTTCGATCAGTGGGGAGAGGGTCTGCAAGCCAGGACCCCAAATCAGGTTTCACTGAAACGCATCCGGGCTCCGTTTGTTCGTGCATTTCCTACGACAGCTTCCACACTACTTTTGACAACGGCAGAATTTACTCTCTGGCTGTTGACAGAAAAACCTCGCCAACACCTGCCCTGGATCCAACTACCAAATTACAAGAAATGCAGGGAACAGAGGAACGGCCACATGGCCACCAAGGCCACGTGGCTAGCGAAGTCAAGACTTCAGGAAACTGTAGGACAATATTATTTACAACAACAACAACAAAGGAAGGAGCCCAAAGATTTTTAAAGGGCTGGGCACATAATAGAAGTGTGACTGGTGGGGGCGCCTGGGTGGCTCAGGTGGTGAAGTGACTGACTTCAAATCAGGTCATGATCTCACAGTTCGTGAGTTCGAGCCCCGGATGGGGTTCTCTGCTGTCTGCACAGAGCCCGCTTCAGATCCTCTGTCTCCCTCTCTCTCTCTCTGTCCCTACCCCATGCTTTCTCTCTCTCTCTCAAAAATAAGAAAACATTTTTTTTAAGTGTGGATGATAAGAAAGGAAAATCTCAAAATAAAAACTTGGAAGAAAAAAATATTTTTTAAATAAGCTCATTTTCCATGGTAGCAAGTGAAAAGATATATCTAAAACTGAAAACCGAGAATTAGGGTTTAAACAGTTTCGTTTAGACATGGAAATTTTTAAAAAGAGGAAACATCTATTAAAAGCTGAATGTGGTTGCGTCTGGAGAGGGGTTTCAAGAATCAAAGAAATGGAGTAGAGTACTAATTTCTTAAACCTACTGGTAGTGTTTGGCTTTTTAAACTCTATATATGTTTAAGCCTAAAATATTAAAATATAAATATTTGAGTGAAATAACTTCAAATTTTAAAAATGTAATATGCAGGTGAATATTTTTATAATCTCAGATTATGGAAGTCCTTTATAACATTACCGGAAAATCAGAAACAACGAACGAAATGGTTGATCTATCTGGCAGCATAAGAATGCAAAATTTCTTTACAGGAAAAACTATTGTATGTATAAGATTGCAAGACAGGGAGCCTGGGTGGCTCAGTCAGTTAAACATCTGACTCTTGATTTCAGCTCGGGTCATGATCTCATGGCCGTTTGATCGAGCTCTGCATCACGCTCTGTGCTGGGTGAGGAGCCTGCTTAAGGTTCTCCCTATTCTGGGGCTCCTGGGTGGCTCAGTCGGTTGAGCATCCGACTTCGGCTCAGGTCACGGTATCACAGGCTCAGGTCATGATCTCACAGTCCCTGGGTTCGAGCCCCACGTCAGGCTCTGTGCTGACAGCTCAGAGCCTGGAGGCCTGCTTCAGGTTCTGTGTCTCCCTCTCTCTCTGCCTCTCTCCTGCTCACTCTCTGTCTCTGTTTCTCAAAATAAAGACAGAAAAATTTAAAAAAAAAAACTGTCTCTATTTTAAAAAGACTGGGGGTGCGAGGGGGGCTCTCTCTCAAGATAAATAGATAAACATTAAAAAAAAAAAAGCTGTCTCACCTCACCAATATGGCAGCGACACGGAGTCAATTCCCAACTTCCTGCTTGCTATCAAAACCCTGACACTGTGTGGCTGTCAGTGCCACCTGCAAACAAGGCAGGGACAGCATGCAGTCCAGCTGTGGCCAAGGATCTGTCAGTCATCAGCCGCTAGCTGTGTAAGAAACACGCCCCAAATCTCCATAACTAACACAACCAAAATGTATCTCTGGTTCATTCGAGACTGACTGGGCGCTCCTCCCAATTGTCCAGGCAAGGACTCAGAAACCCAAAGGTCTGTGTTGTCCTGCCTCAGGATATGAACCCCACCCCCCATCACTGCACGTGGTGTGCCTTCTGCTCACATTCCATTGGCCAGAACAGATCCCATGGTCATACGCAGGGGAAGCTGGGAACTGTAGTTTAGCCGTGTGCCCAGAAGAAAATGAGCCAAAAGTAGCCAACACCAAGCACTGTCCTCGCCACGCTCTCCCTCTGGTCGCCGCTGGTGCATTTGGCTCTCATCTTCCTCTCTTAGCAAAGCCCCCTTGTCTTGTTCTCTATGTCCTGAGGGTCCTTTTGCATTCGCCTCCTTACCGGCATCTGAAGAGGGTACCTCGGGGCGAGACCTCCTGGGGGTCTGTAGGGCTTTTGCACCTGGCTCCCCACCCTTCCCCCCAACCCCCGACCTCCCTTAAGACCTGAGTGTGCACTGGGCCCTCCTGCGGCATGTCGCAGTGGCGGGTCCCAGTTTGGCCCTATTTCTACCCACAGGATCTGCCGCTGCGCTGCACCGATCGGGGAGCTGCTGCTTCGGGCCTGCGCTGAAAAGCGCCAACCCAGCGGGATGGGGGGGCGGGGGGGGCTTCGTCTGCTCTCAGCACGAAGGGACGAGGCCTCAGCGACTTGATGAGAACGGTCGGTGGGGTAGGGAGGCTTTCGAGAACTCGAAACACAGACGTCCTACGGGCTTCCAGAATGAAAATTTAATAGAGGAAGTGAAAACAGGAAAGGTCCTCTGAGATCAAAAGCAGTGTTCCAGAAGACCGATGGAGGGGCCCCCGCGCCCCGGAATGCGTAGATGCCAAGATTCGGGGAGAAGAGAGCACGAATAGAAAGGTAATTGGACACGAAATCGGATTCAGGACCCCTGATTGGGGGTCACCAGATTTCTAGAAAGAGGAAAATGAACACAAGGAGACGTCGGCATTGAAGGAGGGTAGAAGAGAGACAAGAACCTTGGGACCCGAAAGGGGCGCGGGCAGAAGTGATAAATAAAGAGTTGTCCACCTCCGTGCAGCCAGGGCCAAGTCTGAGCTCCTCAGATTAGAGACAAGCCCTTTGGAACTTCTAGACGGAGAGGCTCCAGACGGAGAGGCCTCTCATTTGCGTCCCTGCAAGTGGGGAGTGGAGGGAGCCCCCTCACAGACAGATGGGGGGGGCAGCCGGGAGAAGGAAGGCTCCTTCAGAGTAACCAGGAGAACAGACCAGAGCTCTGACGAGTTGAAAATCAAATCGGAAGAAAGTCTTACAAGAGGAGAAGACAGAGCGTTCCAGAAATATCGGTGAGCCCGCGGCCTGGTTAGTTACATGACGGCAGATGATAAGGCGCCTGGAAAGAGGCTAGAATCATCTGGAAGGGACACTTGAAAGCCAGGAAACGGACTGTAAGAGAAACGTTAATAATAAACAGCCTCATGGGGCACCTGGGGGCCTCAGTTCGTTGAGCCTCAGACTTCAGCTCAGGTCATGATCTCATGGTTCGTGGGTTCGAGCCCCACATCGGGCTCTGTGCTGCCCGTGCAGGACCCGCTTTGGATCCTCTGTCCCCCTCTCTCTCTGCCCCTCTCATGCTCACACTCACGTTCTCTCTCTCTCTCTCAAAAATGAATAAACATTTTAGGGACGCCTGGGTGGCTCAGTTGGTTAGGCCTCTGACTTCAACTCAGGTCATGATCCTGCAGTTTGTGGGTTCAAGCCCCACGTCAGGGTCTGTGCTGACAGCTCAGAGCCTGGAGCCTGCTTTGGATTCTGTGTCTCCCTCTGTCTCTCTCTGCCCCTCCCCTGCTCACATTTTCTCTCTGTCTCTCAAAAACAAATAAACATTTAAGAAAACAACAAAATAAATGAAAATAAACTTAAAAAATTAATAAACATTAAAAAATGATAATAACAATAAATAGCCTACAACTGGAACTAAAATTTCTAAATAACATCAACAAAACCCAGGAGTTGAGTTGGGGGCAGGAGCAAGGCAGCCAGAGAGGAAGTGAGGTGTTCCAGAGTTCTCTTTCTGGGGCAGTGGGGGCCTAGGGGTCCAAGTAAGACATCAGGGGTGTTGGGTATTTGTAACATTTAACTTGGATACAGTAAGAGGGAATTAGAGACTTTTTTAAAATTTTAACATTTATTCTCAGATAGAGATAGAGCACGAGTGGGGGAGGGGCAGAGAGAGAGGGAGACACAGAATCCGAAGCAGGCTCCAGGCTCCTAGCTGTCAGCACAGAGCCTGGTGTGGGGCTTGAACTCAGAACCACATGATCATGACCTGAGCCGAAGTCGAACACTTAACAGACTGAGCCACCCAGGCGCCCCTGGAATTAGAGATTTAAATAAGGTTATTTAGGGCTAAAAGTTAACCACGAGTAGAATCCAGGAGGCTGGTGGAACGTCTAAAGCAGGAGCGAACAGGATGGAGAGAGGCGAGAAATAAAAACGAAGTTGTTCAACCCAGTGAAAGTGAAGAAAGAAAAAAACACAAGGGAAATAGTTGGAAAAACCATCGCATTCCACCCCCCTCTGCAGAGCGCCTTGCTGTTTTCTGGAGAGAAATACATTTCCCAGACCCAGACCCATCTGCCTGTGAACTTGCTTGACGCCGCAGCCACACCTGAGGGACATCTGAGGGCAAAAGGGAGACGAGACCCAGCTTCTGCTTTCAGGCAAAAGGGGGGGGGGCTTCCGGGGGGGGTACTGCGTCCCCCGAGTCAGAAGCAGCATAGAGCACCTTCTGCTAGGGCGAATCATGGCCAGGTCATGCCATCTTGGAGCCCAGAGTCCTGGCAGCTGTGTCCTGACCCCTGTGTCCAGCAGAGGTGGTGTGGCCCCGGGCCAGCCTCGAGGTGGTGGCCAGCTGGGTCCCCAGCTTCTGGGTCATGTTGGGAACAGCGGCTCCCTTTCTGGCCACTGCGGTGGCGCCTCTCAGGCAGGCACTCCTGACGGCTCAGCCCCAAACCCGCTCCCTCCAACGATTCTAACAGTTCTGTAAGCACCTGATTCCTGTATAAACCCCTCTCTGCTTAAGCTAGATGATTGCTGTTACTTGCAACTGAACTGTGACTGATACGAACAGTAAGCATGAAATAAGATGGAAAGGACAATGTCACAATGAATCTGAATGGGCTAAATCTCCCTATTAACTTTGAAGTTCAAACTGGGGAAGAAAGAAGGAAAGAGAGAGAAAGAAGAGGAAGAAGGAGGAGGGAGGGAGAGAAGGGGGAGGAGGGAAGAGGAAGGGGGAAGAGAGAGGGGGGAGGAGGCAGTGAGAGGAGGAAGAAGAGGAGGGAGAGAGAAGAGGTGGGAAGGAGGAAGAGGAGGAGGAGAGATGGGGAGAGAAGAGGAGGGAGTCAAGAAGACAAAAGAGAGAAAACTCCATTAAACACAGCCACTTTGGGGCGCCTGAGTGGCTCATTTGGTTAAGCATTAGCATTGGCTCGGGTCATGATCTCACGGTTTGCGAGTTTGCTGTCCATGCAGAGCCTGCTTCGGATCCTCTGTCGTCCCTCTCTCTGCACCTCCCCCACTTGCACTCTGTCTCAAAAATAAGTAAACATATGGGGCACCTGCGTGGCTCAGTCGGTTAAGCGTCCAACTTTGGCTCAGGTCATCATCTTACGGTTCGTGAGTTCAAGCCCCGTGTCTGACAACTCAGACCCTGGAGCCTGCTTCAGATTTTGTGTCTCCCTCTCTCTCTGCCCCTCTCCCACTCACGCTCTTTCTCTCTTTTTCAAAAATGAACATTAAAAATATTTTTTAAAATAGTTAAATCAACACTAAACAGGGGCACCTGGGTGGCTCAGTTGGTTAAGCGTCCGACTTCGGCTCAGGTCAAGATCTCACAGTCCATGGGGTCGGGCTCTGTGCTGACAGCTAGCTCAGAGCCTGGAGCCTGCTTCGGATTCTGTTTCCTTCTCTCTCTGCTCCTCCCCGCTCATGCTCTCTCTCTGTCTCAAAAATTAAAAAAACAAAACAAAAAACATTAAACACACACACATAGCCACTTTGGAAAACCATCTGGCCCTCTCGCTCTATAAAGTGACCCCTATGGCTACCTCCCCTGTGGTCCAGCGATTCCTCTCCTGAGCAAATACCCAAGAGAAAGGAATGCGTATTTCCCTCAAAGGACATGAAACAAAATGCGTATCACAGGGTTACTCACAACGGTCCCCAAAGTAGCAAAAACCCAGATGCCGCTCCGCAGCAGGTGTGTTCATGCAGGGGGCTTCTCCCAAACACAGGAGTAGAGGCTGCGTTGCCCCACCCAATAATATGGATGAATCTCGCAAACGTAACATTAGGAGGAAAAAAGTCAGACAGAAAAGAGAACATACTGTAGAATTCGACGTATGCGAAGTTCAAGAACAGAAAATAGAACACACATGAGCAACAGAAATCAGAATAATGGTTACCTCTTGGAAGGAAACGAGAGAGCCCCGGGGGGGGGGGGGGGGGGGAAGAAATGTCCTGTCTCGATCCCGACCCGGGAGCTGCTTCCATGGGGCTGGATCTGCGTAGACCGTGCACGAGGCGGGGCTGATGGCAGGACGAAGCTATTGCTTCAGAAGAACTTGTCCTCGATTGCCATCGTCTGATTGTGCGTCATCTCCAGACTCTTGGCTGACATTTTCCCATTTTCTTGAGAGCATCCTAAACGACACGTTTGTTGGCTTGGTGGGATTTTCCCAGGTAGGACCCTCAAGCTCCCAGGCCTCTGTGGGCTCATTGTTTGTCAAGGGGCAGAATTCTCCAGGGGCGCCTGGGTGGTTCAGTTGGTTGAGCGTCCGGCTTCAGCTCAGGTGATGATCTCATGGTTCGTGGGTTCGAGCCCCGAGTTGGGCTCTGTGCTGACAGCTCAGAGCCTAGAGCCTGTCTTCAAATTCTGTGTCTCCCTCTCTCTCTGACCCTTCCCAGCTCACCCTGTCTCTCTTTCCCTCTAAAATAAATTAAAAAACATTAAAAAAATTCTCCAGTAGGTGAATACTGTTGGCCTGTTTTTGCCCCTCCCCCACTCCTCTTTCCTCCTGAGGGGACTTCTGTCCTGACTGGGTCACCTTCCCTACCCTGGCCTTGAGATGAGCTTTGTTTTCACCAGATCGGTTCCCAGAGTTCCTTGATGCAAAGTCAGGAGGGAGCATGGAAGGAGGACCGAGGAGGGAGCGGGTTTGAGGGATTTCTGAGTGAGCTGGAGGGGAGAGTCAAGGGAGAGGAGAGCCAGTCGGGGTGCCTGGGACCCGACAGACCACGAGAAAGTAGGAGGGGAGATTCCACACGGTGTAACTGGGGTCCTTTGTCGTTTCTCAGAACTGTTAGTGGAGGATATTGTAACAGCTTCTGGAACGCGAGTCTGGCCCCGCACAGAGGCTGGACCGGACCCCGCGACCGTGTCACCTCCACTGACATCCCGCTTCCTGAGGCGCTCGGGAACTGGGGCAGAGGTGGGGCGGGGCGGCATCTGGGCAGCATTTTGGCTGATCCCCCTGGGATGTGCCCAGAAAAGCCACGATGGACCAGGTATTCAGAGAACAGCGATTGCACAGCCACGGAAACCAAAGGTAGTTTTTTTTCCTTCTTCTTTCGTTCTGGGAAATCTCCCAACCCTATTCATGCACGTCAGGATCTTTTGTACTAAAAAATGTGGAGCAAAGCAGGATGTAGTAGCCTAGAGAGAAGAAAAAAAAAAAAAAGGAGGAAACAGCCCAGTTTAGGAACATTCTAGAAGGAATGGAGAACCTAGGTTTGGCACCGCATCTCCAGGTGCAACCCAGTCAGCACGCTGGGCAACGCCTGGAAGTTCATCCCAACAGCCTTCATGGCCCTGGTTCCGAGCCCTCAGGAGCTGCTTCTGGGTTTAAAAAAAAAAATCTTTGCTGCCTTTGCTGCCTCTCTCCTCCTGCCCCCTTTGCCACCATCTGCTAGAATCCCTCCCTCAGGAGACGAGGCTCCCGTGGCCTCGAGGACATTTCTGTCCCTCTCGTGGGGGTCCCGAACTCCAGCGTCCATAAAAAAGCCAGGCAGGGGATGTCGATGAGTGGCCTGGGCCAGGGATGAGGCCCCGGAGAGCGGACAGGGGTGTGGTGGACAGGACGGAGGGCGCCCCGTGGGGGAGGGCACGGGACAGCGCAGCCCCGGCCCCGGCGGCGGCGAGCGAGGAGGCTCACCCTGGCTGGAAAAGGGCGTTTCCATTGCAGGTGCATCGCGGACCCACAAGAGACTGCGCACACGGACGTGACCTTCGACAGATGGTGGGGGTGGAGCCGCCCTCTCCGGGAGGCTTCTTGATTCTTCTTCCACGTTGATCTCGCCCTCCTCTTTTTTTAATGTTTTTTTTTTTAATTTATTTTTGAAAGAGAGAAAGAGAGAGACAGAGCACAAGTCAGAGAGGGGCAGAGAGAGAGGGAGACCCAGAATTCGAAGCAGGCTCCAGGCTGTCAGCCCAGAGCCCGACACAGGGTTCAAACTCACAAACTGCAAGATCATAACCTGAGCTGAAGTCGGAAGCCCAACCAACAGAGCCGCCCAGGTGCCCCCCGCTCCCGCCTTTTTTGGATGTTTTTTATTTATTTTTGAGGATCTCACCCTCCTCTTGATGGTTGAATAGTCGCCATGCCCCTCATGTGGTCCTGGTCACATAGTTCCTGAGTGACTGGATATTGGCTACTGCCACCAAAGTGTCGTGGAGCAAATGATCCCCAAAGCAGGTGGCTTAAAATGACAATGATTTACTCACGTAACTTCTCAGATTGCTGGGGGCTTGGCTGACCTGGCGAGGCCGTGGCCGCCCCAGCAGCTCAGCCCCCACGTCTCTTCCCCCCTGGGGCTAGTGGACCGGCTGGGACATGTGTCTCGTGAGAGAGGCACAAGAGGGTGAGGAGAACGTATCAGGCCACTTGGGACCTGGCCAACTGTCACTTCTGCTCGTACGCCATCGGCCAAAGCAAAGCACACGGATGATCTCAAAGTCAAGGAGCAGGAAACTGTCCCCCACTCATGGCCAGAACATGGCGAGGGTGGGGACACGCGGGAGGTGTAATGGGGGCGGGCATTTCAGTCTCCCGTGTGGAATGAGCAGTCTGTTTTGGGTCAGTGCTCTGGACGTGGCTGCCTCCCTGGGGCAGGACGTTTCCTGAGTGGCCCCGGGACGCCCCTGGGAGCCATCACTGAGGGAGGGGGGCAAGGAACGCAAGTGAGATGCATCGTCTCGGTCTTGCTTTTCTGTGCAGGGAAGAGGGCAGGGGGGAGGAGGACGCTCCTGGGCGCCCAGTGCATGCAGCAGGGGCTTACTCGGTGGTCAGTGAAAGTGTCTGTCCTCTGTCCAGGGGTGAGGAATTCGATTTTCCTTGGGTGGGAGCATTTGGACTGAAATGTATTTCTTTTTTCTATATGATTTTTTCATGTGTATTTATTTACTTTGAGAGAGAGAAAGAGGGTGCAGAGAGAGAGAAGGAGAGAGAGAAAGACAATCTTAAGCAGACTCCACACCATCAGTGCAGAGCCCGACACGGGGCTCGACCCCGCGAACTACGAGATCATGACCTGAGCCCAAATCAAGAGTCAGACGCTTAACAGACTGAGCCACCCGGGCGCCCCTTGAAATGTATTTCTTTAGAATTTGTTTTTCCCTCAAGCCACTTCATGTCTTTTCAGCATTTCTTCGCACTTTGTCCTCGACGTACCTTCTTTATAATCGTATGTCTGGATTGAAACACTGAGGTAAAACAAACATCAAGTGTCCTGAGCAAAATGCCACCGTAGGGTGGCCCCCAGCAGCAGCAGTCACCGGGGTGCTGGTACCCTAGCCTGGGGGGTTGGGAGGGAGGACCCTAATCTACAGCACCGGCCAGCCTCTGTAAGTACCCGGCCAACTCCAAGCGAGCCACCTGACAACGCAGCCGGAAGGAAATGAACACGGTAGATTCTCACAGGCCAGTTCTAACCAGCTCCAGCGCACTGCTGGGGCGCAGAAGCACCCTTCTCCTGAGCAACTAAAATCTCCGAGGAAGGCAGGATGGGACTTTGTGGATTGGTGGAGATCTATCAGGGTTCCCCCCTCCCCTCCCCCCTTCCCCAGCTGGAAGCAAGGTCAACTCCACCCAAACCACGGGAGCTGGGAGAGACAGCCATGGTGGACACCTCCCATCCTGCCAATATTCTCTCCCCGACATTCCTGCCTTTGCAGGCGCCGCCCCTTGCGGCTTCCTGTAGCAGGCCCCGCCCAGAGGGGGGATGGGCAGTGGTTGATTCGTGGTTTGGGGTACAATGAAGCCTTGAGACCTGCAGATGGGAGGACCTCAGGGAGAACTAGGAGCGGCAAAGGCCAACGTCCCTTCCAAGGTCCCAGGGATCGATTTACGGGACTTCATCCTGCCTTCAGGCCAAGCAGCCAGACTGCCCGGGGACAGTGCCAGCAGCCATGGCCTGATGAGGGCCAGGGTCAGGATCCCTCCCTACCAGCCTGCAAGCTCTGGGCCTCGTACTCCGTCTCTGGAACCCACTGAGGGTGGCAGGAGGTGCCAGGCCAGCAGCCCTGGCCCTCTGTGTCGTGCTTCACGACCACGGGGTCAGGCGGCTCATTTTTCTTACAAGCCCCACCCGGGGCTTCGGGAGGCCAGACGGACAGCCTTGTAAAGAGGTTGACACGGTCCCCAGGGTTGAAGGTTGCGGCACCTGCCCCAGGTTGAGACAGTGGATCTGAAAGGCCTCCCTCGGCCACAGGCTTCCCGGGCTGGAGCCACGGGGATGGGCACAGAGCGATGCTTCCAGAATCATCTGTGCAGAAACCTACTCGTCCCTGCCGCCAGTAGCTAGCTGCTGAGTTCATTGGCGATGTGTTGTTTAGGTGAAAAAGAACAAGTTATAAAACTATATTTATCATTTGACATTTTTCTTGGGGGAATGGAAATAGGGGTGTGTGTATGTATGTGTGTGTGTGTGTGTGTGTGTGTGTGAGAGAGAGAGAGTGTGTGTGTGTGTGTGTGTGTGCTCGCATTAGAGGGTGCCTCTCTGTGCTAGTGCAAACGGACCCGGGAAACAAGAATGAAGCAGAATCGCCCCCAGAGGACATTTGGCAATGTCTGGAGACACCAGTGGCTGTCATCCTCGGGAAGGTTCTATTGATATCTAGCAGGAAGAGCTCAAAGACGCTGTTAGCCGCCCTACAGTGCACAGGACAGACCCCTAAATGTACATAGTGTGGAGGTCAAAAGACGGAGGCCTGGAGCAGCGTCCAGAGTGGGGTCCTGTGAAAAGTGACACCCGTGTCACCTGGGAACTCTTTAGAAATGACTATCCCTGCCCTTGCCCCCCAGCCTCCCATCTGCTGAATCAAACCCTCTGGGGGTGGGCCCAGGAGATCTCTGCTTTTAACAAGACTCCCACATGACTCGAAGACTCGGTCCAGTGTGAGAATCACCGGCCTAAGAATACACAGATGATCCTCGAACAACGCGGGTGTGAACAGCGCGGGTCCACTCACACGGACTTGTTCTCGATAAATCCAGCACGATACTGAAGACGCAGCTTCTCTTCCCTCTGATTTTCCTAACAGCACTTGCTCCTCTCCAGCTTTCTTGTAAAAATACACTGTGCTGTACTTACGTAAAATACGTGTTAATTGTGGCGTCAGGAAGAATGCCTGTCAACAGTAGACCAGTAGTAGCTCAGTTTGGGGGGAGTCGGCAGTTATATGCGGATTTAAAAAAATTTTTTTAATGTTTATTTGTATTTGAGAGAGACAGTGTGTGAGCGAGGGAGGGGCAGAGAGAGAGATAGAGACAGAATCCGAAGCAGGCTCCAGGCTCCGAGCTGTCAGCACAGAGCCTGACGCGGGGCTCGAACTCACAAACCATCAGATCATGAAGTCGGACATCCAACTGACTGAGCCACCCAAGCGCCCCAAATATGCAGATTTTTGACTGCATAAGGGGGATACCCCAAGCCCTGGATTGTCCAAAGGTCCACTGTACATACTTTATGACTGGATTTGGGGGACAGTGACTTTTATGTTTTTATTTTTCCCTGCGTTTTCCAACATCCCTATATTTAAGCAAGTATTACCTTTATGATAAAACTATCATTTAAGGTCTTAATCAGCAATACTAAGGTTTCCTTGTTGTGGGGGGGGGGGAAGAGGAGAGGAGGTCCCAAGACCAGAATGCAGATCCTGGCTCAGTTTAACAACCTGCGTGACCTTGAACGGGCAAGGTTCCCTGAGCCTCGGCTTCCTCACCTGGGAAATGGGTGTGAGGACGATCCCTCTCTCTCAAGTTTACTGAGGGCACGAGATGACATATCCCAGGCAAAAGCGCCCAGAGCTATTCCGGCTCGTGGGAGGGGACCCGGATGGAGGAGCCCGGGAAGAAGAGGGCAGCTCGCACCCCACCCCGCGGGGGCAGGGCTGCTACTTGGAGGTCTGCTGGGGTGTGGCCTCCTCTGCTTCTGCTCCAAGTCTTGGAGGGAAGCCAGGCATTAGCTCTTCTTGTCTCTGAGAGGCCCTTGGGACGGAGCCAAAGCTGAAATTCCCCCAGAATGGTCTCTTTCTGTAAAAACCCAAACATGGGGAGGGGGGATTATGCTGAAAGTCCCGGAGGGGCAGGGAGAGGAAAGCCAGGGAAGGGCAGCGTCCCCCCCGGTCTGCTGGGGAGTGAGCTCCCAGAGCCCCCGACGCACAGAACCCAAAGAAGAAGACGGCCATGGTGTCCCTGAGAGGGTGGACCCGGAAACCACAGGACTCCAGGAGACCATGGGGCATGGCAGAGGGCATCTCCATGGTAACGCTGCAGACCAGAGACTGGTCCCCAAAGGCTTGAACCCTATGGAGTCTCTGTCGCAGGTTTGGAGAGGAGCCATTGACGGCTGGGACATCCACTCTCATCCCGGAGTCAGCCTCGACCAAGTGTGGCTACCACCCGGTGAGAACTGACCCCAACTGCACTTTGTGGACTACGACTCTCCCCCATGCACGCCATCCTCTGGGGGAGGCCATTTTCCAGGTGACAAAGGTCATGCACCGAGCAGGCCGTGGCCTGAGCACATAGCCGCCAGCCCATGCTGTCTCCAGCCGCAAGAAGGCCGCACCCCAGGTGCTACTTCATGCCTCAGGTCTTCCCCCACCACCCCAGAAGCTCCTCACCCACCCAGGGCCACCCGCACGGACGGAGCTCCCAGGCCCCCAGCCCCTCCCGAGAAGGGCTCATTTGCAGAGGTGTGAAGACAATTCGAAATGGCTCCAAAGCGTCCCCTGCCCCCACCGCCAGGCCACTCTAGGGGTCGGGCTTCTCCAGAAGAGGCAAATCGATGAAGGGACAGATTCCTGACACTGGAAGACGTCCGTCTTCTATTTGTGATGGCGGCTGGGCTGGCAAGACTGCGGACACAGCAGGCTCCCCGGGAAGGCGGCATAGACAGCCCAAGGGAAGACACCGGGCGGCTCTCGCATGGCAGCCACCTCCGATCACTGTGTCCGAGCACTGGACACGGGGTCCTTGCTCGTTTTCTCTCTGGAGGATTCAGAGCTCAGGCCTGCCTCCCTCCCCAGGGCCAGGCCGAGTCCTCAGTGTCAGATCCTCACAGATGAGCCCGGCATGGACCCTAAGCAGAGACATCCTGCCCTCGGGGCTCCAGAAAAGACAACTTTCTGTGCGTCCCTCACCCACAACCAGGCTCTCCTCCCCGCCTAAGGAGATTGGAGGGGAAGGGTATGCATCTGAGAGGAGGGAAGGCCCCGGGCCCGGGGACAGGGACAGCCCATGAGCTCTCCACGCCGCTCATCTCCTCCCCTGGGGACCCATTTCAGTGCTTGCTCAAGCATCTGAGCTGGCTTAGAAGGTGACAGCATCTGGCTTTTAGCAGGACAAAGAAATAATGATCCTCAGGGGATCTGATGATTACCTTGTGGTTTCCTTGGAAACCAAGTCCCCAGCTCACCTTCCTCAGGCTTCTTCTCTTTCCTGCCTTGATCTGGGCCGCGAATCCAAGAAGGGCCAGGTCACCGCTGCCGAAGGCGGCCGCCAGCGAACAGGAGAGGACCCCCACGGGTTCCCATCTTTCGTGCAGGGCCCCGACTTCAGGATCGCCAGGGACGCCCAGCTGCCGAGGGAAAGAACTCCTGCAGATAAACGGGAAGTGTGATAGGATTAGGGTGGCTCCGCTGTGTACCTTCTAAGGTACCTGTCCAAGCAGCGATGGATCGCCATGGCTGGAAACATTTAGAGGGAAAGTCGATGGCTGTTCTTTCCACCGGAAGCCACGCCAGAGCACAGTGGCCGTCAACAATGTCCTACGATGTCCCCTGGCCAGTGGGCTAACCCCCCAAGGGCCTGTCAGACCGCTGGGGCTGTGTGGAGGCCGAGGCTGGAGCCATCGGTCCTTGCCTCCTCCATCGGCCTTGTGCCCCTGCCTCAATGGAGATGACCAGAAGAGCAGGGACTGGGAGGGCGTCTCTCCGGCCGTGTGGCCTCTCCACACGCTGGCTGGACTTCCTCTCAGCATGGCAGCCGGCCTCCCTTAGACTGAGTGTTCTGCAAGACCAAGGTGGAGGCTACGGGCTTCCTGCGACAGCCTCAGAACTCAGAGTCCCTGTCACCTCATTCTAGGAGGGAAAGCGGGTCTTAGAGCCAGCCAGGTTCAAGGGCCCTTGATGGCCTGAGGACGCAAATACCAGGAAGCATGGTTGCTTGGAAGGACATCTGTGGAGAGGACCTACCAAATGAGGAACCTGACAGGGAGGGGGCAGTCCGTCACCACCGGAACCCACAGATCCTTTTTAGTGCCGCTGAAAGATGGGCAAGCTGATCTGCTGTGGTAGCAGGTGCAGCGCCCCCCACGGAGTGTTCTTGTTTAAAAAAAAATGGAGCCTCACTCTAACGGAGCTTCTAACGCTAACCTCCCTCTCTGGGGGACACACGGGGAAGAGGTAAGCAATACTAAGAGGAAGCAAAGGGGGTCCAGAATGTGGGGAAATGACTCGGTTTTTACAATAAGTCCATGGCATTGAATTAAAAAAAAGAGAAGGAATGGGCGGCGCCTGGGTGGCTCAGTCGGTTAAGCAACCGACTTCAGCTCAGGTCATGATCTCATGGTTCATGGGTTCAGGTCCCACGTCAGGCTCTGTGCTGATAGCTTGGGGCCGGAGCCTGGCTTAGATTCTGTGTCTCCCTCTCTCTCTCTCTGCCCCTCCTCTACTTGTGCTCTGTCTCTCTCTGTCTCTCAAAAATAAATAAATGTAAAAAAAAAAAAATTTAAAGATCAGCCCTGGTTTGGGAGTGCTTTAGGAGCCAGCCTAAAGACAAAACCCCACACTAGATCTTTCTGGATCCGGGTTCCAGCAAACCAACCGCAGTATAAAAAGACACTGTGGGGACACCAGGGTGGCTCAGCCAGTTTGAGCAGCCAGCTCTTGATTTCGGCTCAGGTCACAATCTTACGGTTCGTGAGTTCGAGTCCCATGTTGGACTCTGTGCTGACAGCGCAGAGCCTGTTTGGAATTCTCTCTCTCTCCCTCTCTCTTTCAAAATAAATAATAAATAAAATAAACTTAAATAAATAAGAAGACAGGGAAATGTGCTTATGGACTGGACATTAGGTGATCCTAAGGGGTTATTATTTGTTTCGTTAGGTGTGACCATGGCTCCATGCTTATGTAAGAAAAGGTGGTGTGAGTGTGAGTGTGTGTGTGTGTGTGTGTGAGTGTGTGTGTGTGTTCAGAGAAACACATAGAAGCGAAGTCACATTACGATGGAGATTTTATTTTATTTTAAATACTTGAACAGAAAGAAAGAAAGAAAAACAGAGAGGGGAGTAGATGAAGCAAATGTGACAAAATCTTGCTAATGATCCAGTCGAGGTGGGTGATGGGCATTTGGGGCCTCATGATACTCTCCTTTCCTCTTGTGTGTATGTTGGGAAGAGTTCATAATAAAAAGAACGATTCTTGAGGGGCCACCGAGAAGGAGCCCGCGTCCCCCGCTGCTCCGGACGGCGCAGCCTCCCCCCAGAATCCTCCGGCACAGCAGAGCGCGGCTGCCCGGCCCTCGTCAAGAACAAATGCAGCCGTTCAAAGTCACCTTTCACGGAGCCAGAGGCTGCGTTTCTGCGTGGCTGCCTCCCACCCCTCCTGCCCCTCCAGCCGGCAGGTCCCCTCCCACCTCAGGATCGCCCGTTCCCAGCATCCTGGCCCCTTTGGTGGGGGGTGACACCGGCAGCCCACTGACTGCATCAGAGAAGGTTTGAAGCAGACAAAGAGAGGGAAGGTCAGCCACATGGCGAGTACAAGCCCACATGTGCGGCATCTCCCACAGCACATAAGGGAGGGAGAGAGGGAGGGAGGGAGACTCAATGAGGACTCACCGGCCATAGCCAGTCCTTCATCACTGGATGATGTGATGCTTCTCTGTAAAAAGAGGGACTAAATCAGGGGTGCCTCCTCCTAGCCCCCCACAAGAGACAGGTGTCTCTTCCCTAGGTTTGGCACCTGCCTGTGTTTGAAATTCCCCGCTAATTTCAAGGTCATGGTCCTCATATCATCATTTGGGGGCTCCAGGGCCTGAATACATGGCCCCGTGGGGCTTAGATGGGCTGACTCAGCCCTCCGGGGAGGGAACGGAGTGTGGAGAGAAGATTGCTGGCCCGAAGGTCAGAAGCCCGGGGCTCAGCCCCAGACAGGCACCGCTGGGAGAGTCTCTGCTTCTCTGGGCCTCATCTGTAATCCGGAGAGGGGGCCTGATGCCGGACACTGACCTCTGAGATTCTGCGCACTGCAAAAGGGTGAGGGGTAAAATACCGAGCACCTGTCACCTGTGCACAGGGCCAATGCGGATGGCTTGTTTGACGTGCAGTAACGCATAGCAACCGCAAGGGGGTCTGATTTCCCGCAGGCGGGCCTGCATCCAGTACCCTGCCTTCCCAAAGACAGTCAGGCCTGCCCAGGACCTCCCCGGGGAGATGTCCTCTGAGCCCCAGGTCGTGCCCGAGCGCAGGAGACATGGAGCTTCGCAAAGAAGGCAGGTGGTTGGAGGTGTGACAGCATAGAGGGGATGGGTGGTGTGGGTGTGTCAGAGGAAAGCCACGTGCCCAGTCGGGTCGCCCTCGGCCCCGGGAAAACTCTCCACGTAACCAAAGAATTCAACCCCAATGAATATACCAAAGTTATTCAAGTTTTATTCTTTCCCATAGTCAATGAGGTTGTGGGGTCTTTAGGATACTTGTCTACCTTCTAGCCGGATGACGACATCAGAGTGGGCTGGTGGGACCCTGGCACAGGCTCTCAAGCTGACACGGAGTTCAACTGATAGTGTCAAGCCACCCAGAAACAGGTTCTGTGGGTCCCACCTTCAGACCAACCAAGTGCCCTGCCCTGGCTGCCCCATCTGCCACGGACTGTCCCATGGATATTGGACATTTTGCTGTTCCTCTCCTCGGGAAGAAGGGAAGGCACATCCACCAGCTGGCCAAAAACTGCTGGTCACCAAAATGGCGGTAAACACCTTGTGTCACATAAGCACGTGGCAGCATAACTGGGGCAAACTCAAAAGAGTCAGGACATTTTTTACTGTACACACACTTCTATGTTTTAAAAAATATTCATTCTTTCCATGGGGCGCCTGGGTGGCTCAATTCGTTAAGCGTCCGACTTCGGTTCGGGTCATGATCTCATGGTTTGTGGGTTCAAGCCCCCGCGTCAGGCTCTGTGCTGAACTCTTGCTCAGGGTGTGGAGCCTACTTCGGATTCTGTGTCTCCTTCTCTCTCTCTGCCCTGTCTCTCTCTGTCTCTCAAAAATGAATAAATGTAAAAAAATTTTTTATATAGTCTTTCGTAACTGAAATTCTTTCAATGTGACAGAATTGGAAAGAATTATTCCTTTTGAGTTTGGGTGGGTTGTTTTTGATTTTTGTTTTTGACTTCTCTGTGTTTTCAGCTCTTTTTACAACATAGTCCTGTAGATCTGTGTCCATAGAAACCTCAGCACAATCGCTGTTATTTGGGGCCAGATGACTCTGCGGCCGGGTGCGTCCTGTGCATTGGAGGACTCCTAACAGCCCCCCTGCTCTCTCCCCGCCCCCTGCTACCAGGAGCACCCCTCCAGTTATGACAATCAAAGATGTCTCTAGACGCTGCCAAGTGTCCCCTGGTGGGCAAAATCACCCCTAGTCGAGAATTATTGCTCTAAATTGTACCGGCTAAGACTGAGTGAGCGGTCAAAGGGTGGAAGGGAGACCAGGGAAGAATAAGAGTAGCTACCAGGTATCCGTGCTCCCCAGGTGTCGCCTCGTCTAATCTGCAGTGAGGAGATAGTCACCCCCATTCGAGTGAAGCTGAGGGACTTGTCCCAAGTCACGTGGCTATTAAGGGTCATGAGAAGGAAAGAGTTTCAAGTAGGAGCCATCAGCCGTCAAAGACCGTAAAACACTCATAAAAAATGAATATACGTGGGGGCGCCTGATTGGCTCAGCTGTGGAACACGTGACTCTTGATCTCAGGGTTGTGAGTTCAGGCCCCATGTTGGGTGTAGAGCTTACTTAGTAAAAAATAAAATAAGTTAAATTAAATAAGGAGATTTTTTTAACGAATATAAACGGCACACTGACAAATTAGATAACTCGAGTGAAAGGGAAAAATTCCTGCAAAGACACAAACTACCACAACTGTCTCTAGAAGAAGTTAAACACCTAAATATACCTATAACAAGTAAAGACTTTGAATTAGTATCAAGAAACTGTCTTCAGAGAAAAGTCCAGGCCCGATGGCTTCATGGGTGAATTCCACCAATCATTTCAAGAGTTAACACCAATTCTTCACAAATTCCCCCAAAACATAGAAGAAAGGAGAGTACCTATAAATTCATTCTGTCACCCTGATATCAAACATGCAAAAACAAGACAAGAAAACTATGTACCAACTATGTACTATGTCTCCGGAAACACAAATGCAAAAATCCTTAACAGAACGCTAGCAAACTGAATCCAGCAACATATAAAAGGGATTATACATCACGACCATGGGAGATTGGGCCCAAGAAGGCAAGGTTGTTTTAATATCTGAAAATCAATTAATGCAACACACCTTATCAATGAAATAACAGCAAAAATCACATGACCGTTTACATGTGGTTTTTACGTGAAGAAAGCGCCATTAACAAAATTGAACATCCCCTCATGGTGAAAACATTCAACAAACAAGGAATAAAAGTTCTCTCGATTTAACAAAGGGTGTCTGTGAAAATCCCACAGCGAACGTCATACTCGATGGGGAAAGAACAGATGTTTCAGGAAGAGGATGTTGGCTCCCGCCACTCCTGCTGAACACTGCACTGGAGTTCTAGCCAACGCGATGAGGCAGGAAAATGAAATAAAAGGCACCTAGACTAGAAAGAAAACTATTTCTATTTGAGGAATGACATGATCGAATCCTATGAAATCCACTAATAACTATTAGAACTAATAAAAGAATTCAGCAAGGGTGTAGGATACATGATCATATATAAAAATCAATAGTATTTCTATAAATTTGCAATGAATAACCCCAAAAAAGGAATTTAAAAACAATTCCCTTTACAATAGCATCTATAAGAATAAAATACTTCATCATAAATTTAGCAATGGAAGTGCAAAACATATACTTGGAAAACTACAAAATATTATTGAAAGAGATGATAAGAAGAGCTAAATAAACGGAAAGACATCCATGTTTCTGAGTCAGAAGACCCAATGGCATTAAGGTGGCTGTACTTCCCAAACCGGTCCATAGTGTCAATACCATCTCTATCAAAATCCCAACTGCCATATTTGCAAAAAAATTGATAAGATTATTCTAAAATTCCTAAGGAATGATCTTTAAACAATCTTTAAAGAGAAGCACCTTTAAAAAATCTGGATCTGCACCTCCTAATTTCAAAACTTACTACAAAGCAACAGTATTCAAGACAGTGTGGTGCTGGCATAAAGATAGACATACAGAGCAATGGAATAGAATTGACAGTCCAGAAATAAATTCCCACCATGATGGTCAAGTGATTCTCAACAAGGGTGCCAATACCATTTAGGGGGGAAGAATAGCCTTTTCAACAAAACATGCCGGAACAACTGAATGTCCACATGCAAAAGAACCACATTGGACCCCTACCTCACACCATATGCAAAATTTTACTCAAAGAGGACCGACAACCTAAACATAAGAGCTAGTTATTAAACTCATATAAGAAAACACAGGCTTAAATCTGCACGGTCTTGGATTAGGCAATGATTTCTTGGATCCAACACAAAATGCAAGCAATTAAAGGAAAAAAACCAGATACACAAGACATCATTAAATTTAAAACGTTTGTGCTTCAAAGGGCTCCATCAAGCAAGTAAAAAGACAATCCGCGTAATGGGAGGCAATGTTTGCAGATTGTGTATCTGATAAAGGGCTGGTATCCAGAATGTATAAACTTAAACTTAGAATGAAAAGACAAGTAACCCAATTGAAAAATGGGCAAAGCATCTCAATGTAGAGTTTTCCAAAGATATACAGCTGGCCAGTAAGCATATGAGAAAGATACTCAACATCGTTAGCCATCAGGGACATGCTAATAAAAGCCCCGTGGGATGCCACTTCACGTCCCCTGGGATGGAGATATTGAAAAAGATGGACAGCTACACTCGGTGACGGAGACGCGCAGGGATTAGAATCTTTGTGCCCTGCTGGCAGAAACGTAATATGGGTCAGCTACTTCAAGAAATCGTCTGGCAGTTCTTCAAAAGGTTAAACACAGAGTTACCATAAAATCCAACAACTCCACAGCTCGATACAAAGAGAAATGAAAGCGTGTATCTACACGAATTAGCTTCTCTTTCCGACGACAAGACCCTTCGGCCGGGGCCCCACGCTGTGAGAGGCAGCCTCACGCTACCCACGCCCCTCCGAGGCAGGGACTGAACAGCACTGACGGAGCTTCAGGTCGGCGGGTGGGGGCGGGGGGGGAGGGGGCGGGGGGGGGCCATTGGCAGTTCCAAGAGCTCAGCGGGTCCTTTCTCCTTGGCTTCCAGAATAGGACACCCGTTCATGGAGTCCAGTCCACTCACAGACTCTCCTCGAGACTGATCACTTTCCCCTGTCACTGCTCAGGCTGGCCATCTCCCTGTAGGTGTCTCCCCCCACCCCCCACCCCACCCGGTGCCTGCTCTTGGAACACCTGACCCCCGTTTCCTCCTGTGTCCCTACAGTAACCCTGGTGAGCGCTTTCATAGATCCGCAGACCTTTCTCCAGAAGCCCTGAGGCCGGAGGTATCGCAGAAATGAGACGTCTTCAAACTTGAGAAAGGTGATCTGATGCCTACGACCGACCGGCCATCATGTAACACCCCTGAGGCCCAGGATCAAACGTTAACATCTCCACAGTGAGGAATCTGAATACTCATGCCGAGTGAAATAAACACAAACTATATATAACTTTTCATCAGCTCAGGACAACGTTTTGCCGAGTTGAGTCTCTGAGCGGGTCTATCTGCTCTGAGGTCTCTTGCTTCTACTCTATGTGCTCTTGAAACTTGGCCAGCGTTGATTTTCCTCTTCCATCTCTCCACACAAAAGCCTGTTCTTGCCGCGGTCTGAGGGCCCCCAACCTACGCGCCCAGCCCTAGTTTGGTGCTTCGGGTCCATCCTAAACTTCTGGCAAACCATGCCCCAGACAAACCCTTTCTAGGCTGAGTCGCGGACCTGAGGGGCGCCAGTGTGATACGCTGGAAAAGGAAATTCTCTCTCACCCCTGATCTCAGGAAAGAGGCTCAGATCCCCTGATCCGAGCCAGGTCTCACCTCTTCTGGGAAAACCAAAGGTCTCAGATTCAGCAGCGCAGACCCTGTTCTGAGTCTGAGACCTGTCATCAATATCCCTCATCCAGGGGCGCCTGGGCGGCTCAGGCGGTTGAGTGTCCGACTTCGGCTCAGGTCATGATCTCACGGTTCGTGGGTTCGAGCCTCAAACACAGCACTTTCCTCACTGATCCTTCAGCCCGAATCCTGGAATGAAGAGGGTGCAGAGCCGAGTGTCACGGGGAACGCGTACCACTATGGAGGACAAACCTTCGTTATGACAACCACTAAGTTTTGGTGGTTGTTACGAAGCACAGCCCAGCAAAACCTGACTGATACAGTCATACTGCGTCAATACCTTGTGCGATGCTGATTTCTGAGACCTCTGAATCCTGGGTCTCCTCCTCAGGCTCTTTCCTGGTTCATCACGACTCCTCCCGGTGCTCAACACGCCAGAGTCTGAGCAGCCCAGAGCCCGGTGGCCCCATCCCTCCCAGAATCAGTGTCACCGATCACTCCACGTCGGCCTGGCAACCTCAGAGTCCGGAGCACAGAGAGACCTCCCACAGAGCTACAGAAGAATGTCTCTGGGGACCCAAATGACGTCATGGGTCCACATTCTGAGGCTTGAGAACTTGACCCCTAGGACAGCCTTCCAGCCTCCTCAGGGCCTAATTACATTGCTTATCCTACGGCCCAACGATCTTGGTGAAAGGGCTGTCAAGCCCACAGCAGAGTCGAAGGTGCAAACTCGAGGTGAACTGTCACGCTAGGAATCCGAGGAATCAGGGAAGTGAGGCGGAATCAGGGAAAGAAACGACAGGAGGCTGGATGCCTGCCCCAGCTCACAACATTCTGCAGGATCCGTATTAAGGTACCCATTTTACAGGAGAGGGAACTGAGCCTCGTAAATTGCCAGGCTCAAGCTTGTCGGTAAGGATTTGAGCAGGCGAACAGTGGGTCTTCCATGAACGGTAGCTCCTGGTGCCGATTTTGAGCTAAGGAGGGGCAGAGAAGCACCCCAAGGGTTCCCACGCCCCCCGTGCCCTTCAGGGAGGTGCAGTGGGACTCGCGTCCCCCTCAGGAGAAGGGACGCATGAAGCAGCGCTGCTGGTGAGCACAGAGCCCGGGGCAGGCGGCCGGGGCACGGCCGGCTCGGGCAGGAGACGCTGGCTACAGCCGGAACCGGAGTTGTAGAAGCCTTGATGAATTCCCTCCTAGGGGTGATTTAATGTTTTTAATTGTTGTTGTGGGAAAATATACGTAACATAAAAATTACCACTGTAGCTATTTTGAAGTGCACGGTTCCAGGCCGTTAAGTGGGCCACACGTCACCACCTCCCATCTCCAGGCCTTTTCCATCTTCCCAAATTGAAACACCATGCTCGTTAAAGTTTTTTTTACTGTTTTTATTATTTATTTTTGAGAGAAGGAGACACAGAACATGAGCAGGGGAGGAGCAGAAAGAGAGGGAGACACAAAATCCAAAGGAGGCTCCAGGCTCTGAGCTGTCAGCACAAAGCCCGTTGCGGGGCTCGAACTCACGAACCATGAGATCTTGACCTGAGCCGAAGCCAGACGCTTAACCGACTGAGCCACTGAGGCACCCCTCTTTTTCTTTTTTATAATAAGCATCCTAATGTGAGAAGTCATATCTAATTGTGGTTTTGTCTGTGTTATTTGTTTGTTTATTTATTTATTTATTTTTGAGAGAAAGACAGCGTGAGCAGGGGAGGGGCAGAGAGAGAGGGAGACACAGAATCCGAAGTAGGCTCCAGGCTCTGAGCTGTCAGCACAGAGCCTGATTCAGGGCTCAAACCCACGAACCATGAGAAAATGACCCGAGCTGAAGTCAGAGGCTTAAGCTACCCAGACACCCTCTTTAATTGTGGTTTTGATTTGCATTTTCCTAATGATCAGTGATACTGAGCATCTTTCCATGTACTTATTAGCTGTTTGTATATCTTCTTCAGAGAAATGTCTGGTGGAGTCCTTTGCCCATTTTTTTAAATTGAGCTGTTTGGGGTTTTTGTTGCTGAGTTGTAGGGATTGTTTATATATCCTGGATATTAACCCCTTATCAGATGTATGGTTTGCAAATGCCTTCTCCTATCCAATGAGTTCCCTTTTCACTCTGTGGAGAGTGTCCTTGGACCACAAAAGGGTTTAATTTTGATGAAGATCCAATCTGTTTTCTTCTCTTGTTGTTTGTACTTTTAGTGTCGCATCCAAGAAATCATTGTCAAATCCATGATGTGAAAATGTTCCCCCTAGGTTTCATCCTAAGGATTACATAGTTTCAGCTCATCCTAAGGATTACATAGTTTCAGCTCGTCCATTCAGGTCTTGGATCCATTTGGAGTTACTCTGGAGTACAGTGTGAGGCACGGGTCAAACTTCATTTGCCTGGGGAGCTCCAGTTTTCCCAACACCACTTGTTGAACAAGTTATTTTTTTAAATTGTTTTATAGTTTATTTATTTTTGAGACAGAGAGAGAGAGAGCACGAGTTGGGGAGGGGCAGAGAGAGAGGGAGACACAGAATCTAAAACAGGCTCCAAACTCTGAGCTATCAGCCCAGAACCTGACTGGACTCAAACCCACAAACTGTGAAATCAAGACCTGAGCTGAAGTTGGACGCTTAACCAACTGAGCCACCCAGACATCCCACACAAGTTATTTTTTAATGGACGCACGAAAAAGCTATGTTCCCAGTTCTTACAGAACTGGGAGCCAAAATGAATCACATAAATCAAACACAAACCAGATACATGACCCGTAAAAGTCCAATGGCACTAAATTCACATCCAAGATGATGTTATTTTGTTCAAACTAAACCACCGGCTCCTCAGTGGTTTCAAAGTTGATTCCAAGGGTTGTCTCCACGCTGTTTTTCGTCGGAACCGCTACCTGGCTATGTCTGCCCCATATTAGCCTCTGTTCTGTTCCCATCAGCTAAGACACGTAATACGCCACTGCGGTCACACTAACACGCAGACACACACACACACACACACACACTGAGTGTGAAGCCACATGGCAACATGCATTCACACGCCGTCATCCAGGTGGGCCAGGATGGAGTGCTTAGGTCATTACCCAAATTTAAGAATTCCTGTAAAGAACTCATGGACCTTGAAAATACACCTGAGGACTCTAGGGAGTCACGGACTCCGAGTCAGAAACCCTGAGCTTTGCAACGACGTGGATGGAGCCAGAGAGTATAATGCAAAGTGAAATAAGTCAGAGAAAGACAAATACCTTATGACTTCATGCATATGTGGAATTTAAGAAACAAAACAAACTAGCAAAGGGAAGAAAAGAGAAAGACAAGTCAAGAAAGAGACTCGTGGGGCACCTGGGTGCCTCGGTTGGTTGAGGGTCTGACTCTTGATTTCAGCTCAGGTCCTGATCTCAGGGTTCGTGAGATTGAGCCCCGAGAGAGGCTGCTGGGGATTCTCTCTCCAGCTGCCCTGCCCCCACTTGCCCCTGCGCTCACGAGCTTGCTCTCTCTCAAAATAAATAAATGAACATTAAAAAAAAATAAGTAAAGGCACCCGGGAGGCTCAGTCGATTAAGCATCTGACTTCAGCTCGGGTCACGATCTCATGGTGCGTAAGTTCGAGCCTTGAATTGGGCTCTCTGCTGTCAGCAAGAGCCTGCTTCAGATCCTCTGTGCCCATCTCTCTGCCCCTCCCCCACTCATGTTCTCCCTCTCTCTCTCTCTCTCTCTCTCTCTCTCTTTCTCTCTCTCAAAAATAAATAAACTTAGAAAGAAAGAAAGAAAGAAAGAAAGAAAGAAAGAAAGAAAGAAAGAAAGAAAGAAAGAGAAAGCAAGCAAGCAAGCAAGCAAGCAAGCAATAGGCAGATTCTTAATGATAGAAGACAAACTGAAGGTTACCAGAGGGGAGAGGGGTGGGGAATGGGTGAAACAAGGAATGGGGACTTAGGAGCACCCTTGTCATGACCAGCAGGGGGTCATGACGGAATTGGTGAGTCACTCTATTGTACACCCGGAAGCTGATGTAACTCTGTATGTTGATGATACTGGAATTAAAATTAAAACTTTATGAAAAGGGGGCGCCTGGGTGGCTTAGTCGGTTAGGCATCCAGTTCTTGATCTCGGCTCAGGTCACAGTCTCCCAGTTCGTGAGTTCGAGGCCCTAGTCAGGCTCTGCACTGATAGTGCACGGATTGTGATTCTCTCTCTCTCTCCACCCCTCCGCTGCTTTCGTTAGTGCTTTCTCTTTCAAATAAATTGGAACTTTAAAAAAAAAAAAGTTAAAAAAAAGACAAGAAACCCTGAGTTTGGTAGATGTAACACAAAAGCCTAGAATGGATGGGTTAACAGGGATTTCTCTAAGGAATTAGAGGGTTCAGTTTGCAAATGTAAACAATTGACTTCACAGTGAGCAGAGATGCATGTCTGCGGGTTATGCTGGCTTAACACAAGTGTGTCCTGGGCGCCGGAACGGCTCCGTCGGCTGAGGGTGGGGCTCTCGGTTTTGGCTCAGGTCATGATCTCATGGTCTGTGAGATCAAGTCCAGCATTGGGCAGCACGGAGACTGTTTGGGCTCTCTCTCTCTCTGCCCCTCCCCTGCTCATGCCCTCTCGATCTCTCAACATAAATAAATAAACTTAAAAAAAAAAAGGTTCCTGTGTGGCTCTGTCAGTTAAGCATCCGACTTCGGCTCAGGTCATCATCTCACAGTTCATGGGTTCGAGCCCCACGTCGGGGTCTGTGCTGACAGCTCGAAGCCTGGAGCCTGCTTCCGATTCTGTGTCTCCCTCTCTGTCTGTCCGCGGCCAAGACCAAGGAAGGAGAGCATGTGAATTCCACCTCAACAAATAAACCCATCAGCCCCCCCTCCTCTCCGGCCCCTGCACCCCACATCCGGCTGGTCAGCCAGTTCCATCAGCTCTACCATCAGAACCTGTCACGTACTACCCCCTCGCTGCCACCACCCCCATCCTAGCCGCCGTCACCTCCGCCCAGGACCTCCTAACGGGTCTCCAGGCCTCCGTCCCGGCCTGAGGTCCTCACAGCAGCCAGAGCCAGACCACAGCCTGCCTCTGCTCTCACCCCACAGCCTGCATCGTGCTCAGGGTCAAAGCCAAAGTCCTTGCCAACACCCACAAGGCCAGGGTAGCTTCCCGCCCCCTTCCCGCCTCACCCCTGCTACTCCTCAGCCATGCCGGCCTCCTGCTGCCCCTCCAGCATGCGAGCTGCCTGGGTCCCCAGCTCTCTGCAGCGCTCCGGCCTCCCCTCTGGAAAGTTCCCCCTGTTATCGGCCCAGCTCACCGCCCACTTCCTCAGGTGTTCAGGCCTCCTTAGCCGTCCCTTCCTGAAACCCCAGCCCCTCGTCAGCACCCGAACCCACTTCCTCACCACGGTGTCATCTCTACCACGCCCGTGGCTCACCTACTATCTCCTCCATCTCTTGACTTTGTATGTGTTCTGTCCCCTCCACTAAAATCCCAGCTCCGTGCATGTAGGATTTTCCCCTCCTTCATCCCTGCTGTACCCTCCACAGGAGGAGCAGTGCTCGGCACAGAGGACACACCCCAGAAAGATTTGTCGAGGGAGCGAATGGATGTGGATTCATGGAAGGCCACGTATTTGTATTTCGGGGGGCGGGGGGGGGGCAGGAAACCAAGAGCGCACAGAGTAGAAGGTGGGAAGGTTCTCTACCAAGGAGGTAAAGCTGTGTCAAAGGCACTGGGTTGGGCTGGAGTGTCCCCTACGGGGTGGTGCTCAAAAACAAAGCAGTCAGGCTCGGAGAACATTCCATGCCAGTCACGTGGGCTCACACCATCTGCCTGGAAGGGAGCTGCTCTGACCGCTATCTTCCTGAGACTGGCCGAGCTTGAGCAAGGAGGGGACGGCCTCCATCTGGGGTGAGGCCACACGTGGGAGGGGTGGGGAGAGGGAAACACCTCACTCGCCTTACCCCAGCCTCAGCCCTGCGGGACCAAAGCCCCCTTTCGGCCAGGCCCCCCGGGGACCACGCCTGCGAACCGAGCCCCGGTGTTGGTCTGGTTTGGGAACCGCAGCATGACTGCCCGTAAAGGACATCTTTGTGGACAGATACCTCCCCGCAGCAACCTGAGAAGGCTCAGCTGGTCCCCTGCCCCCCTGCAGAGGTCGGGGCGTGAGTGGAGGCTGGACAGCCGACCATGACACCTGCGAGTCCGAGGACCCGCGTGACGGATCCCTTGTATCAAACCCAAGGGTCAGAGGGCAGCATGTGCAGCCTCATCCCCCCCTCACTCCGGATGGGATCTGAGTAGCTTAACAAGGATTTGTAAAATACAGCAAGAGGACAGAACCCGGCCAAGGACGTGAAAGGGAGAAACAAATAAAGTAAGTAAGTAATTTAATTAAGTTAAATAAAAAATAAAAATTAAATTAATAAAATAAAAAGAAAATAAATGAAAACTACATGGAATGATCAAGAGAAGGGGGTGAGGGCATAAGAGTGTGGGGGGGGGGGCGCCTGGGTGGCTCAGTTGGTTACGCATCCGGCTTCGGCTCAGGTCATGATCTTACAGTCCGTGGGTTTGAGCCCCGCGTCGGGCTTTGCAGTGATAGCGCCCAGCCTGCTTCGGATTCTCTCTCCCTGTCCCTCTGTGCCCCTCCCTTGCTAGTTAGTGCACGCTCGCTCGCTCTCTCTCTCTCTCTCTCTCAAAAATAGATAAATTTAAAAAAAAAGAAAGAAACAAAGATACAGATTAAAACGAGAAAAGGAAAACGGTGCACAGGGTGGGGTTGAGGAGAGAGCAGGCGCGAGTGTCCGGTTGTCCCCTCCCACTGGAGTCCTCCGGACTGTGCTTATTCGCTCAGCAAAATCACGTGACAATACGCACAACGGGGGGCCGCCCCGGGAGCCTGGGTGTGCAGGGCTGTGCGGGGGGTCGGTCTTGAAGGCATGTGGCATTCACGCTCGCTGCTGATCTTAACCGCTCAGACTCCAGCCTCCCTGGAGGTCACACCGATGCGCTGGGGCCACTGCCCCCCCCCCCCCGCGAAAAGACACAGGAGTTCACCGGAAGTCACCCGGCTTGCATAAACTGGCTGGTGTGGCCCCAGCCTCACGTGTACCTAGACTCTCTATCAGGCAGGATGGCCCAAGGGCCCCGAGGTAGCTCCCGGGAGCCGATCAAGGCCTGTGCAGGATTGGAGAAGCCCCTCTGCTGCTGAGTTAGCCCCTACTGCACTGGGTCCCTGTGGTGACACCCAGTCACATCCCAAAGTGTGAGTCCAAATCACGTGCAACCGGTTACCCTTGCAAATCCTTCCAGTAGATGCTGTTTCGGAGCCTTCATCTCTGGGAGTCCAGCACTGCCAGGCTTCCCTCCGGGCTGCACCTGGCTTACACTGAGGCTACACTGTGGAAATTCGAGTCTGCAGCCCCAGACTGGCACTTAGCTGGAGGGTGCCCAGCCCTGGGAAGCTGCATCCCAGGCTGGTGGGGGGAGGGGGGCTCTCATGCCCACCCACCCAGGGCTCATGCCCATCACAGGGATCTGCCTGGAACAGGACCTCAGCGATATGTAAACTCTTCTTTCTCTCTTTTGCCAAGTACGTTTTAATATAATTTGCATAAGTAAATACCCATTTGATTCAACTCCCCTCCAAGGGATGAGGTAACGGTAATAAGCTAACACGAATGGCCACCCGCACCGTTCTTTGCTTTGCTCGCATTGGCCCATTTGATTCTCACACTACATCTCGAGCCTGGGTCAGATATCACCTGCATTTACAGATGGGGAAACTGAGACACAGAGAACTTCAGTAATGTGCCCGAGGTCACATGGCTAGCTGTGGAAGAGGGCATGGCTTCAACCAAGGCTGTCCGGCTCCACGTCTGTCTCTTACCACTGCTTCCTGCTGCCTCTCACAAGAAACATTAAGGGAATCGTTAGAAACCCGAAAGCTAAGAAGGCCTCAGAATTCCGTGGCTGTGCGTACACACTCAAGGAGGAAGGTCAAGGGCTCAGGAATAGGTCCTCCAGCCAGAACAGAACTGGCAGAGAGACAGGAGGGTAAGGAAAGGCATCCCAGCAAGAGATGTCCTCAGGAGAAAAGAGGAAGGTGCATCCAAAAGGGGAAAAAAGAGGGGCACCCGGTGGCTCAGTCAGTTGAGCATCTGACTTTCACTCAGGTCCTGATCTCACGGTTCATGTGTTCGAGCCTCGCATCGGGCTCCATGCTGTCTGCGATCCTCAGTCCCCCTCTCTCTGCCCCTCCCTGCTCATGCTCTCTCCCTCAAAAAAATAAATAAGATTATTTAAAAAATAAAAAACAAAAGGGGGCACCCGGGTGGCCCCGTCTGTTGAGTGTCCCTCCGTTTTCGGTTCATGTCCTGATCTCGTGGTTCGTGAGTTCGAGCCCTACATCAGGCTCGCTGCTGTCAGTGCGGAGCCCGCTTTGGATCCTCTGTCCCCCTCTCTCCGCCCCTCCCCCACTTATGTTCTCCCAAAAATAAATATTTTTAAATAAATAAATAACAAAAGAGGACGAAGGGGCTTTTGCTCTCCGCCATCCTGAGTGTTCTGGAGAAAAGACGCCATCTTTTACTGTCGCTGGATAAGGGAGGAGACTTACAGATGAGAAACCCGAGCAGGGCAACCCCCGAGGGTCCTGGTGTGGCCTGGGAGAGCCAGGGCAGGGCCCCACGCGAGCCCCTCTCCTCCAGAAGCTGAAGATAGGGAGCCCCCCTGTCGGGAGCTGGAGCCTCCGCAATGGCTGGCGGCCCGCAGAGGGAGCCAGGAAAATGGGCACCGAAGAACAGGGCTGGACCCGAGGGCCGTTCATGAGCTTCACGGTGACCCCATAACTGTCAGCGGGGAGACGGGCAAGGCCGGAGCTCTGGGGTGATGTCCTTGGAACCGGGGTCAGAGGCAAGCAGGGCCGTGGTGTATGAGTTCACCACCAGCATAGATGGTGGACAAAGAGGGGGCACTGGCCTGGGGGGCTGGAATAGCACGGAAGAGCAGGTGCTGGTGACTTCAGACCCCTCGCTGCGGGGGATCCACAAGGCACAATCTAGTGTCCCTGGTCCGTGACCGCCAGGGTCCCATCAGGGGACAGACACCGCATGTTGCTTTAATTGCGGAGATAATAATTAGAATTATTATCTAGGGGCGCCTGGGTGGCTCCATCAGTTAAGTGCTCAACTTCAGCTCAGGTCATGATCTCACGGTTCGTGAGTTCGAGCCCCTCATTGGCTCTGTGCTGACAGCTCAGAACCTGGAGCCTGGTTCTGATTCTGTGTCTCCCTCTCTCTCTCTTTCTGCCCCTCCCCCACTCACACTCTGTCTCTCCCTCAAAAATAAATAAACATTTTTCTAAATAAATAAATAAATAAATAAATGTAGAGAAACTGTCTTTCATTCAAAGACTGGCACTTTCTCTCCCAAATGAAAAGATGCAAAGCACCAAAGGGCTTGCCTCCATCCTGGGAGGTGAGCAGCCCAGCCACCTTCCAGAACGTGTTAATGACCCTCAACGGTTCCCATCCCAGCTGAAAATTCTGCTTCCTGGATTGTGAGGCTAACCTCCAGCTTGCACAACATAATATAACGGTAAAACTAAGGAAAGAGAGGGAGGGAGGGAAGAAGGAAGTATTCACTACCGGACGGGAGCTCCGGTTCCCTGGGTGATCGGGACAGTGATTCTGGCCGTGAGTAACCCCCTTCCTTGCCTATAGGCTCAGCGGCTGAGGAGGCCAGCGTGGCCGGGGGGCGAGCTCAATTCAGTAAAATAATTGTGTCTCCCGGGAAAGCGTTCCCTCCTTGGGAATTAAAACCTCCAAACCGGTGGAGTTCAAAGCTGCTGGGAAGAGAAGCCAAAAAAAAAAAAAAAAAAGCTGTGGGTGGTCTATCGGGTGTAATGAGAGAGGTCATTCTCTTGTTCCACTCTGTGAATCCCGGGCCCGTGTGTTCTGGCCACGGAGAAGAACACCATAAATCAGTCATGGGTCCCAAGCCCCCCCCCACCCCACCCCGTGCTCCCTGTAAGATAGGACTCCACCCTTTCAACGCGGTCCCTCCCAACTGGAATCCTACGTAAGCCTTCTGTAGGCCATTCTACCATTCTTTTTAAATTTTTTCTTAATGTTTATTTATTTTTGAGAGAGACAGACAGAGCATGAGTGGGGTAAAGGGCAGAGAGAGGGAGACACAGAATCTGAAGCAGGCTCCAGTCTCTGAGCTGTCAACACAGAGCCCAACGCGGGGCTTGAATCCACAAGTGATGAGATCATGACCCGAGCTGAAGTCGGACGCTTAACCGGCTGTGGCACCCAGGTGCTCCAGAAAAAAAAAAAAAAATTTTTATAAAAATTAAATAAGACTGGGAGACGACAGGTCAAAGCAGACTGCGGCTCATTCGTGGTCCTGGGAACCGGCCACGGGCAATCTCTCTCCCAAAAAGAAACCCCCCTAAGAAGCGGAGCAATGGAATCCGCCTTAAAGGGAAAGGCGAGTCTCCAGACTTTAGCAGGGGGGCCAGCCGGGGCCCGAGTGGCACGGGACGGTGGTACCCAGGGGCACTGGCGTCCACCAGACCTGGCTCTGAGCCCCAGCCCCACCCCTTCTGCTGCAAGAGAAGGAGCCTCCCCCGCCTCAGTTTTCTCCTCTGTGGATGTGGTCTCGGGAGGCCTGTCTCAGGCGCTCATGTTGGGGGCGCTCACTGCTTTTTGCCAGCAGGTCACCATGAGGGCCCAGATGAGACCACACAAAGAAAGAGATATAGGAAAACCTTGCCACGAAGGGCCCGTGTAGCTACTGCCTGGCTGGGAAAAAAACAGACTTTCTAGAGAATATCCATCCCTTTCTCCTCCTCGGGCTTCCTCCGCCAACTTCCAAGCCCTTGCTGGCCTCCACATTTAATTCCCCGCTGGGAGGGACCGCCTCTGGCAAATTGCTGCCGTGGATGGATCGATTAGGCAGGCAGATATGGCTTCCTGGCAAATTAATGAATTGGCTCTCCGGCTCATAAATCATCTCCTGTAACAAGCCTGGCCCGTCTCCAAGAGAATGGCCAGCCTCAGAGTACACAGCATCCAGTATAGTTTCCCAAGCCACATTTCAGAGAATTCTGGGACCCCCACAGGTGTTCGAGGGCGTGCAGTGGGAAATCCCGGGTCCGATCGGCATTGTGCTGCGGGACTTCTCAGAGCCTTTAATACACAAGTGGGCCTTATGACCTTCCAAGAGGCAGCAAAGACAGCCCACGACAAAATCTTTCTACGAAACATCTATTATACCTTTCAAACACCTTGAACTCCAAGGAACGCAATTACAAAATGCTCACTGAGGGCAGTTCCCCATTATTCTCTGCTTAAGGACCCTGGGGTTCCCATCTCCTTCTGGGAGTTAGCCTGTTCCCGCAAACCTGGGCGCTCCGCAGCGGCACGGAATTTCTGCGGCCTCTGAGCCAAACTCAGATGTGCATTGTGGAGGAGCCAAGCCTCTCTCTCCTCCCATGGCCCCTCTCCTCCTTCACCCCCTTGTTCCAGCAAGGCCGGCGAGGCACAGAGCCCCAGGCTCCAGGGCCCCCCACCCACATTCCTTCTCCTCCCAAGGAAGCGCACCTTCCCCTCCTTGCCCCGCGCCCTCAGGCCTCCTCCTTGGAAACTCTGTGGTCACTGAGCATGCTCCCCCTGCCCGCTACTCACCCCTGCCTGCGTGGGGCTTCTGGTTCCCTGACGCTGTCTGCGGAGCCGTAGACATAAGGGGGCTGGGCAGAAACAAGGGAGGGTGCATCACACACGTTCCAGCGACTTCGGCACAGGTGTGACCTAGAACGAGCCGGGGCCGGGGAGGAACGGAGTGGGTGCCTTTAAGAAGGCGTAAGTGGGAGGGAAGGATGCTGAGTTGTGGGTGTTAAGTCAAATCACGGACGGGAGGCACCTGGCTCTGGACCAGGCTCGGGGTGGAGGGTCGCAAATCGGCGGCGCTTTAACTCTATGCAAACAAGTATTTTGGCTAATAATGCGCCCGTCTTCCTTTGACGCTAATAGTTTGGAAGGTAACGTGACAACATACAAGGAGCCCACACTCCCCACCCATTATCGCCCCCCCCCCCCCCCGTCATCACAAATAAGACCTTACCGCCGACTCTCTGTAAGATGAAGGACGCCGGTGCAGCCGCTCTGGAGAACAGGGTGGAGGCTCCTCAACAAATTAACAGTAGAACTCCCCTCTGACCCAGCAATAGCACTGCTGGGGATTTACCCAAGGGGATACAGGAGTGCTGATGCACAGGGGCACCTGCACCCCAATGTTCATAGCAGCACTTTCCACAATAGCCAAATCACGGAAAGAGCCTAAGTGTCCATCACCTGATGAGTGGATCAAGATGTGGTTTATCTATACAACGGAGTACTACATGGCAATGAGAAAGAATGAAATCTGGCCATTTGTAGCAACGTGGATGGACCTCGAGGGTGTCATGCTAAGCGAAATAAGTCAGGCGGAGGACAGAAACCATATGTTTGCACTTATATGTGGATCTTGAGAAATTTAACAGAAGACCACGGGGGAAGGGAAGAGGGGAAAAGTTACAAACAGAGAGGGAGGGAGGCGAATCACAAGAGACTCTCAAATATAAGAGCAAACTGAGGGTGGTTGGGGGGAGGGGGAGTAGGGAAGGGGGGTGACAGGCACTGAGGAGAGCACTCGTTGGGATGAGCACTGGGTGTTGTATGGAAGCCAATTTAACAATAAATTATATTGAAAAATATATATACCTCCTCTTCATTCCGAGGAGAAGCTATGCTTTATAAACTGCAGAGATGTTGGGGCGCCGGGGGGGCTCAGGAGGTTGAGCGTCTGACTCTTGATTTCAGCTCGGGTCATGATCTCACGGTTCATGCGATTCAGCCCCACATCAGACTCTGCGCTGGCAGCAAGGAGCCTGCTTGGGATTCTGTCTCTCTCTCCCTCTCTCTCTCTCTGCCCGTTCCCATCTCTCTCTCTCTCTCTCTCTCTCTCTCTCTCTGTCTCAAAATAAATAAATAAACTTAAAATTTTTTCTTTTGGGGCACCTGGGTATCAGTCGGTTAGGCGTCCAG